>JAOBRG010111328.1:0-19682 GCA_027574985.1 Umimayanthus nakama | reverse complement strand
AGATAGATAGATAGATAGATAGATAGATAGATAGATAGATAGATAGATAGATAGATAGATAGATAGATAGATATATCTATATCACTATTAGATTAGTTTCCTTTTCAATTCTATGCTCCGTGCAGGTCTCTTTTTCACACATTCATTCTCTCTACAAACTCGTTCCTCATCAACTCTTACAAAAAGATTCGTGGTTAAAAACGTCCTTATCTTATCAATTTGCTGTCGATTAGTTTTTCACTTCTCCTAACCACCACGCTCACTCTTCTTTCTTATCGGGTAAGGCGAGTTTGAATACTGATCACAGCTGCTTCACCTGTCACGTATAAGGGAAGCTACTTCTAATATCGTCATTTTTCCCACATGTTTTATATTTAGTAATATCGATTAAACAACATATTTTCATAAGATAACTGTTCCTGTACTGATCTTAAGTGTTACTTGAAATAATTTGAATAGGGACGAGACTACAAGAGCTTATGAAAAACACCTTCCGCGAGAGGAATTTTAACAGACGCTAACGGTCTAAAGAAACGCGCGAAAACATTGCAAACATGTTACTACTATGGTATATGTCAAATAAATTAGGGATTATTAAAAACGCTTTAAATAAACTTTTTCAGTTTGAATGTGTTGGTGTTCTTTTTAAAAATAGGACACATGGGACACAGGCAAAGCGGCACTTGAACTGGGCCGGCCCTTGTTGGACTTTGAGTTCTAACGAGTTGCATGATTGCTGAACCCTGCTGAAATGGCTAATATTGTAGTATGATTATGTTTGATTTGGGGGAATGACACCTGATAAGTTATTGTACCTGGTATCATGCAAAAACGAACACTCTAACACGACATATACACCGATAACGATCTCTCTACTGTTTCACGCATCTTCAGTCACTAAGGCTTAACGTTTTCTGCTCGTGTATCCCACTCTTTTGAGATTTTCTTACAGTTGCTAACTGTTCATAGAAAGCAGTGGTTTATATTTGAACGATTATTTCCGATGTTATTTGTAAACTTCAGCACGATTCATTCAACCGGGTCATCGATCGGTGTCTGTTCTTTTGCCCAATACGTGCGTTGTTGGAAGAAGATCAAAAGCCAATATTCCAAACATAAACAGACATCGAAAGCTATATTTTTGTGACTGAGAACCATTGCAGTTCAAAGCGTATATATTTGGAATGTTTTGAATACCTATGTTATAGGCGTCAGCTATAACATACAGTATTGGGTCCCTGTAAGCCTCGTTGACCTGATTATGATTAAAGGGCCAACACTCGAAACGTCAGCTATACACCAAACCTTACGGCGAAAAACATACCATATCAACCCTTGTTGATCAAGAGTTTGCCCTGACGAAGGGCTAACGCTCGAAACGTCAGCTATACACCAAACCTTACGGTGAAAAACATACCATATCAACCCTTGTTGATCAAGAGTCTGTTCTGACGAAGGGCTAATGCTCAAAACGTCAGCTATTCACCAAACCTTACGGCGAAAAAACATACCATATCAACCCTTGTTGATCAAAAGTCTGCCCTGACGAATTGCCAACGCTCAAAACGTCAGCTATTCACCAAACCTTACGGCGAAAAACATACCATATCAACCCTTGTTGATCAGAATATAGCTAACTCACCAACAAAGTTAGAAATCCAGGCCTTTTTTCAAATCCAAATTACCTCTTTTAACTAGGAGCAGTTAAGCCCGAATAACCTCAGCTGAGCGATAAAAAAGTTGATGTTTGCGCCCATATAATTGTACAGTCCATTTCATCTTTGTTTTCAGTCTCAAAAGTCGTGTGTTTTTACCACTGCAATATTCAGATTGTATCGCTGAAACAAACCCGGGTAAATATACAGGTGTGTCATTTCAAAGTTATTTGAAACCGTTCAATTTTGAAATTCACTCACTTGGAGTTTGACCGTTGGCATCGGAAACCTCTTTAATGCAGCTCAGCCCCACGATGAGTAAAACCCATTATTTGACCACTGATAATGCTGAAAAAAACTCTTTTTTATCTAGTTTTGGGCACTGAAATAAAGTAAAAGTTATGTTCCGGCTGCAACGAACACACTTTCAGTCAAGGCATAAAAACTTCAAAACTTGGACCTAGTCAGCTGGTGTTTAGGTAGGCGCGCCTTGTCATGAACCGGTCTCTCGCTGCCGTGTCAGAGTTTCTGTTTGTTAAGTTCATTTGAGAAGCGGGTTGGCCTACGGGCTGGCCCGCTTGCTGGGACCATGGCAAAAACTTGCGATTTTTTCCCAGTGACGAGTTGAACTCCAGGAATATTTTCCATGATTTATGAGCTATTCAGCTAGTTTACTGGGAATGAAAAAAATTAAAGTTTTTCTCCCGGGAGGTAAGTTATTCAGGCAAGTGACCCGTGAACCAATCAAACTGAAAAATGTTTATCACATTCCCATAAAGCGGACTGGTTGGCTGTGAAACTTACCACCTGTTAGAATAGTATAGAACAGGCCGGAGGAGAGGTTGGAATCGACCCCTCAGAAACCGGCCCAAATGACAAGCACTCCGTAGTCAAACACTGACATGGCTTCGTTTGCGTGTGAACAACATCAGATATTAACTTTCTCCCGAGCTTATGGGTGCAGTTTTCTCTTGTAGCGTCTTTGCCCAAACTCAACGTCCGCATGGCGCGCGCCCAAAGAACACCAAATTCCCCACCACGCGTGCCAATAGACTAACAACAGTCTTTTTTTTCCTGGCCAACGTTTAATTCCTGCGCGCGCAAAAGGTATCACGACAGTTTTTCTAAGTTTCACCCGCACAACTACAAACAAACAGAGAATCGCCTTCTACCCTCTTGCATTGCATTGGTAGGAGAGCTGTTTTCAGATGTTTGACCCTTTTGTTCGCTAAATCATCATTTTTCTAATACGGACGGAAACTTAGCACACTCATTAAACGAAGAGTGTGTTTATCAGCATCAGGCAGGCCCAGAAAGTGTCGCGAGCTGATACCAAATACTCGATTGACACCAAGCCCAACCAAAGGGTCAATACCTTTGGCTGAATACTTTCATGCAAGCACAATAAAATGCACAGCTGAATCTGCCTTAAAAACTCTGCCTTCTGGAAGCTTACTAGGTGAAAATCACTAAGAAAAAAATTCAGATAGATAGCAATTAAGTTTTGGGTCAACTTGAGCTCAGCAAGAGTCGTGCAGCATCTCAGTCAATAAGAGGTTGTTGAATTCCAACATACCGTGTTCCTAGACCTGTCAATGCATTAATCAAGTGTAATGTTTATCTGGATAGATCTTTGGGAGTTTCTGCTGTGAGTCATAGTCAAATGGCGCCCTATCCAGTAACTTCTTTTTTAAATTCCATAAAATGAACTTTTGTGCATTAAATCCGTTGATATCATTATCAGAAACCAAGCAAGTAGAGAACTTGCGTCAGCAATCTATTTTAGTAAATCCAAGTTCGTCAGTCGCATCGCGGCAAAAGCTAGCGCCCACGTATGAACTGCTAACCCCTTTATTTTTTCCCCGCCAAAATAGCACAACCACATTATCATGTCAGTTCTTCAATATCAAAGGTTTAAATATATTCGAAAAATGACTTAATACAAAAGTAGGGCTGAGTCACTAAGTTTAAGGTGAGTTCTTGTTTTCTTTGCAGTATTTTAACTGAACGAGTTGATGGCCGGATTTTCCACCTGCGAATGCACTGACGCAAATTAAACATGCAAAATTAAAACCGAGTCCGTTTGGCTACATTCTAATATGTTCTCAGGCTATTAAGAGCATAATGTACTAATTTCCTGGAGGATGTAACTTTGATTCAAACATTTCAGTGCAGAAATTTATTTAGCGTTCAGATTTATAACAGAGAGAACCGTGTGAATGCGAAGATGTTTTCTTTTTTGCGTCTTTCACTAAGCATGCTGAAATAATGTATATAGATTCATGTTGCGTATGGATTGATTAGGAAAAAGGCAGATTACTCCAATTAATTTTGCTTTCTATTTCAGATTTATAACAAACATTGGCTATCTGTTGAGAAGAAAAGACAAATCGTTCCTTTCCTGAGAGTTCTGTAAAATTTCGGCGCCCGAAACCGAGAAGCTGTTTTCCATAAGAAAACCGCGCACAATCACAATATTTCAATCTACAGATATTTAATATTACATTAATCATTACAGCAAATGGAATAACGCAAAACTCATCCACAGATACTCCAAACATACAGATAAGCCACAGCTGAATCCGTTTGGAAAAGTAAATGATCTAGATAGAGCTTTAGTCAAAGTGCATTCCGTCAAAATTCTTGAAACGCAAGATTTACGAGCCTAAAAACCCGACACAAAACCTTTTTATGAGAAGGTAAACAAGATTTCGGATCAAAATGATGCGTGGAAATGTTATGCTAAACTTGGCCTCGTACACTCTAGCCTTTGGGCATGTCTGTGGTTAAGTCAGTTAATCATGTAAACCTAGAGACGAAAGTTTATCTTCCGACAGAAGTATTGGCATGTGTACTGTATGTTCTCTTGGCCAGCCTTACATGCGACTAAACAACAATTCGTGAGTTTGGAGCGGACACATGCATTTGTCTTTCGCGAGCATAGTCTCGGGGCATTGGGTCAAGAGGCTTAAACCACGAGGTCGTGTATTGATCATAAATTGATAAACATCATCGCGCAGATTCGCTGTTTTGACTGCATTGAACACGAACTATTTAAAAAACCATTAAGAAGCGCCAACACCGAAAAGCGCCTTTGATGTGTTTTCCGAGCACCTTCTACTTAAACTAACCTTTATCTGTTCATTTCATGAGGAAAAATCTTGCGAAAACTATTTTGTATTTTGTTGTATGTTTTACATGTGTATCGGGCATCAAGTTAATTTAGTGTAGCACAGCTCAACATATCAGCGGAATATCTTGATTTTGTAATACAATGACAATTTAGAAAACTCGTTAACACAAACCACTATTTTGAAGGTTTTTCTTAATAGCTACACTTTAAAAAAATTCCGTGTTCCCGAATCCTAAAGGTGAATTACTTCAAGTATACGTGACGTTTCTGGCTACATACCATAGAATGACCCTTGTAGTCAAGTTTTCACGTGTTGAGTTGCAATATACTCCGAAGTTTTATAGCATTAATAGCGTTTCAAGTGCTGAATCTAAGCTTGAACCCCTAATGCTAAACAGTTACCCTTCCCGAGAGAGAAAAAGGGAAATGGCTGGCCCCTTTTAACTTAACTTGTTCGCACTACTTTCGACCATAAACTTATTGCAAACCTAACAACTTTAGTATTCTTTATTGGCAGAGAGGGAACTGTGAGTTTTAATATACATTCGCTGATATGAGGGCCACGCTTTCTCGTTCTCATTAACGTGTGAGGTTAAAATATATGGTATTGTAATCTGAGATGATATCACTGTTTTGAGCCGGTTGTGCCAAATGACGGATTTCTTATATCTCATGCCATGGATGTGTCTTTAAAACCATTTTGCGTGCAGTTGTCAAGAGGGGACGGATAAGCCATATTGGTTAACGAGAGAAAGCCGTAGTGTAAACTGTTATATTAAATTGGGGTGAATAGTTTTAAGAGCTCAGTTAGAAATCAAGTTTTGAAAACTCTATCTGTTGAACTGAGGGTAAGTGTTTGGCTTTTACATTTGGAAAAAGACTCCATATCCATGAATCATTGTTCCATAATAGGTATGAAGGCTTGACTCGGTGTACAGTTTATTGCGAGATGTTAGCTCTTGTGCAGCAATTAAGTCTGATATCGGCAGAATCTCGCACGCGAGAACGCTATATATCCCACGGGTAAACTGCAAGACGCTTCTACAAAACAAACAATGGAACGTATCCCCAAGCTGTAGCACTGTAATTTAAGCGGAAAAGTTTTTCGATAAAAGGTTCCGAGAAGTTTTTAAATGCGTCAAATTAGGTTCTTCGTCAAAATCACTGAGTTCACACTCTTTGAATTTTTTCGTTTTTTGTTAAAGACCGTAGGTTCAAGGAAGTTTCATTTTCTTCATTACAAGTCGTGGGAATGAAGGAAATGTTAGTAAAAAGGACGAATTCTCAAGCGATTTACCACCCGTCGTTTCCTACCGCGTGCTTGTTAGCCGCAAGCGAGCTCTTATCCTGTAAACTGCTTTAAAATGGACAGGAAGCGGTCACGGCTTTGTATAGCGCAAAAAGCGTAAATATTTTGCTTCGTGCTGTCCCAAACCACGCCTCGTGGACGAAGCTATTTAATTTTTCACAAAGTAACAAGCAAAGTACTTTTGCCGGAAAACTCGCCAAAATATGTTGATTCTTGTCAGTCGGAAGTTTACATTCGAAAACAATCGAAACTGCACCAAAAAGTATGTGAATTCGATGTTTTCCAAGGTAGCCGCCTGATTGCTTTAAGTTTAAGGCGGACAGGTATTTGCCGAGGCGACAACATGTTGTCTAAACTGAAGCTCGCATATTGATGGCAGATTTGTAGAGGCAACTGTCATTTCCGTTAAAGTATTTCGAGTTTAGTCCAATCTCGCCTGAAAGGATTTTATGGCGCCGAGTATTGAAGATGGACCCCTCTTAAAATTCCCACTTTCGAAATTTAAAACCCGACTGGCGGCGGTTAAAATCTGTCGTTTTTCATAGCGGTCTTGGCAGGAACGCTTAAAAGCAAAAGCTTATTATTGTTTGAATTTTTAACTAACTAACGGACAGGTCAGAATCCCGTAAAAGCAATGAAACGGGACTCAAAAGCCAAGATCCCGTTTCTTTAGTTTTTTAAGAAAAATATAACTATCTTTGTGAGAAATTAACACAGACGAAATACAGGTGAAAGTTTGTGTTTTGTACAAAATGTCAGGAACCCCAGCGACCGACTACAAAGAGTCCACGAAAATAATTTTACTCAACAGTATCGTTTTATTGATTGCAGGTAATATCACCAGTTACTCTTTATATTCATAATTAAATTAAGATGTCAAACGAAGAACCCAGTAGTAAATATTACAAGAAAAAACCGCGCACTCATTTATTCAAGCACAATATGGATAACAATTGCAAAAGTCAACCATAAAACTCCCCTGTCTAATTTTAACGCCAGTGAGATTTAATATCCTTTAACCTCTTAATAAAATTCGGAAAAATCAAATTAACCTCCGAAATGAACTAAAGTGGTGACAACGTGAAGATTTTGTTTTGTGTGCTCTTGAAACACGCGAGAAAGCGCGAACTAAAGAAAATAGACCTTCTCTTTTACCATTTAATCAAATCCAGCTTGGATGTATAATGGCAGTTCTTATCCGTTACCAGCGCATTGTTAGAGGCGGTTAGCCGTTACTAAGAACTACTTTCCACAAAGTCGACATGAAAGAATAGAAAATGTAAACGAAATTTTCTTTGTTGTCATACAGTCTCGCTCTTATTGAAACGGCGCAGCTCAAACGCCAAGTTTTGAATATGTAACGCCAGTCAACTTCGCTTTAAAAATTAAATTCTATAAACAAGAAAAACAAACAGTAAACTGAGTGCTAAAGCCGAACAAAATTTATTTAGCAGTTTCGCTCTGGAAACGACTTCCCTTTAATATTCGTTAAACGCACTTAGAACTAGAGGGAAAAACTTTGACTTGCTTTGCTTGGTTACATGAGAATTCGCAACGGTTTACTGGCAGTTGATTTATACAATTCTATTATGGAGAATAAAATAAGTTGAGGTTTTGTTTGCTGAGAAAAATAATTGCCTCCCATCTTGTGACCACTCCTCTTATGGATTAAAGTATCATAGACGTCAAATCGACAAGTTGTTAGCTGAAAATTTGCTGCACAGCTAGAGGTAGATTTTTATCACTGCATTCGTGAACGGCCGTTTTTTGTACGCGGAAGAGAAAAACTGCAAAGCACTCGCCTGACAATTCACAACGTGAGTTCAGCATTGTTAAATGATTGTTGTTTTTTGATTTCTATTGTCCAGCGGTGTTCTGGGTGATTGGGTCTAAACAAGTGATTGATAGACGCTGTACATTATAAATTAATTAACATTGTTTGTAGCGTAACAATATATCATGGGATCACACCCCTGGCCATACTATACAAGGCCTGCGAGCCCCACAAACGACGTAACGGTCTGAGAGCGTAAGAGGCTTTACCGGAGTAAGTCCAGATACGATTACAAGCGGCTCGATAGCAGGGCTCGCCAGTTTGCGTGCAGCTCACGATAGACACATACCGACCTGAGACCTTTCGGGCCAACATAAAGATTCTCTCCAACACGTGAAAACACGAAAAGCTTCGAATCAAAGAACTATTCATTTCTCAGCTTTGAATTGCCAAGGTTTATCATCTGAATCAGAGAATACCATTTACTTTGGCTGTGAGACAAGATAAAGAACTCAAGATGCCTAAATCTTTCTTGATAAAGAAGAAGAAGGCAAGAGTTTCCGCAACAGCTGAAGAACATTTACTAGAAACTGAAGAATCGAGCCACGGCTCACCTTACGGTAAGAAAATTTCTCTGCTGCTACGGTTTCGAAGTTTATTTACCCGACCTTCAAAGCTCTTAATTTCGCTTGTACTGTTGTAGTTTCTTTTGTATTTCCTGTTGTCTCATAATATATGAAATTCACCGTTATCAGGGATTGTGACATGGCATTACAGATGTTTTAAAACTTCCACGAACATCATGTATAACGGTTCATAAAGTCTTTACTGTACATTCAAGTCATTTGCTGCGCGCTAACGGACTGATATCTTGTCCTTTTGGACAGTGTGATTTTTGATTGCGGAAGACAGTTTAAAAGTTGAGAAAGAAATTGTGTAGTCCCTGCTCCTTAGGGGTTCCGGAGACTCGTTTAGAACAATGGGTATATGTTACTCGCGCTAGTAAACTGATCTTTATCGCACGGCCTTCAAATCACGACATTAGAATTACAGTTTCTCACGCGTAGCCTCTAAGCGCCATTTGGGAAAGCCGTTGTAAAACAGAAAATCAGCAATGAACAAATCCCATTGTTGTGCCGAATGGTAGCGAAGCTATCGCTTTGGCTACAGAACTATGGAGTTTGACAAGGCCGTCATCTGATAGGTGTTTGCTGGATGCATATTACCTTAATGTTTATAGTCATACTCACGTAAAAAACGCGCGTCTCGGTCACGAACTTCGTTTTGCTACAAAAAAGTACGCTTCGAAAGTTTTAATGAACTTAGCTTTGTGCCTAATTTCTGAGCTTGTCAGATTGTTGGGGTTTGTCTTCTGTTGATACGGTCAAAGAAATTTCTAAGTGTACGGCTGTGTGTTACGAAGTAGTCGTTAAAAAGAATTCAACAATGCCTATCATCTCTCGATTCTTATTCAAATTTACTCTGCGAAGCCCTAAACGTCGTGCCACAAAGACCCTAATGGATAGATCAATTGCAAAACAATAAAAGTTTTGTATAACGTTTTACGAGAGACCGCAGGCAAACGCAAAACATAACACAACCTTTGGAATCAGTTTTGTTGTGTCAACGGCTCACAGAATTTACTTTTTCTCTTTTTCTAAGAGTAAGATCTTTGACTCGTCCGTAAACTTCCATCACTTATAAACATTTCCGAGAAGGCAAACTCTAAAAATCAATCAAACTTGTGGTTACAATTACAGCTAATTTGAATTTATGTAAATTCCTTTCAGAGCTAAATGTAGTGCTTTTGAAATCGTGCAACTTTTTTTTCGTGGTCCGCCAACTTGACGGGGAATTGATTTGGAACTGTCAAGTCTAGTCTCGTTTGGAGTGATTATTATAAGAACCAAAAGTAGCTATGATGCCTGCTTGCTCATGTCGGCACGACACCATACATCTCCACTATTATTGTTGCTGGGGTCAATTGTAGGAGGGGAAAAACAACACCCTGCGATTTGTTTCGTAACAAGTGCTTTTTCTTTCGACCCTTGGGGATCATTAATGTTAGTCACGGGAATCGAACAGATGTTTAGATCAACTGGCGTGTTCAGTTTCGAAATTGTCAAATCTAGTTGCGCGTAGTGGGTCTGATTTTCAGCCTGGAGATTTCGAGTACTTGAATAACTCCGCAATATTTCATCTCTAGTAATGACAATTTTATCCAACGTTAAGGTGGTAAAATAAAGACGGGTTTAAGAAACAAAATTTGTTGTTTTGAAGCAGCAGAATGAATTACCAGTCAGATACGGGTTGTCATTCGTAGGCAGACATGACGGCTTCCTACAGAAATTAAGAGACTTACGAACGTTTACTTTTCGGTCAAATTTAATAGAATTTTAATTTCACGAAATATGGCGGGTAAGGTTTCACTTATTTCTCTTAGTCCTTTTAATTAGCTAAATTTAAGAAGTAGTTTCCCTCAGGTTTAGATCAGTGACTTTGTGGTTTCAATTAATTAAATTACACTTAGGGAGAAGGCTTCATGTGAGGATAGTAAATTTCACAATTTTTACGAGATTAAAGTCTACGTGGCCTTGTGAAAGGTTGTAGTCAGTTCTGGATAAGTATGCTTTCCGAAAGAGTTTCAGGATGGTATGTCTAGCAGCTCAACACAACATTTCCGATGCGTTTTCCTTTTTCGTCATTGTACGTTAAAGACCCTTAACGCTGAAATAGAGATGAGAAGATTTTTTATGCAGTGATAGGGTAAATATATATTGTGAAATAGCCGGAAAATAACTCTGACAGTGTTATCGATATTACAGTTTTGTTCCTCCAAACAGATCAAATCAAAATGTAAAACGTTTTACAAAAGATAATGCATTGCAGCTTTTGGTGAACAAAACTCGTTTATTAAGACTGAACTAATTTCATTGCCTAGGAGTTTTCTCAGCTGGGTTTCAATTCTAGCGTTTAAATACACGTTTAACTTGGAAGTCGCAAGTGAATAAACATCAACATTTTGTGCACTGAATTAATCCACGTACATTTGCCAGAAGTTGATCAATATTTGACTTAGATCTAAGTTAGAAATGAAAAGCACAAAAAAGAACTCAAATTTGAAGTTGTAATTGCTTTTAGAAACCCATTTGAAAAGAAATTTTTTGTTGAGAACGTCTGACAAATTCGATTTGGATTTTTTTTTATTATACCTACACTGGTTTATTTCATCCCGAGTCTTGAGTTCGTCTGAATTCCCCGCATTGAAATCCATCTTACCAATATTTCTATCTTTATTTTTTTATCGTGTTGACGAAACTAAAAACTACTTATTTCAGTGTAACTTTCTTTATCAGCCAGGTACCACACACTTTCGCTAATGTTTTCAGTTCATGTTAAAAAATTTCATTTTCTACTTTTTAGGGGCGGATTCGCAGAGTTTTTATGCAAAAAAAGTCAAGGTTCAAGCAATGATTACCGCGTGCGTTCATAAAATTAAACAGTTTATGGAATACAATTGTACATGAATTCAGCAATGTTTGCTCAACAGCTAAACACAGCGGCGTTTGGTTTGAAAGTTGGCAGAAAAATTTTCCCACCGATACAGCGAACTACTGCATTTCTCTGACAGTTATCGAGGCAATGATGACATAGACTTTCGTATTTGTTCGACAGAACTTGTCACATTGCAACAGAAAGTAAACGATCTATAGATGTCAGATTTAACCACACAAGGAGCCCATACGGAGAAGCTGATAAGGAAAAGATGCTAACTGTTTTTCTTTGTTATAAGAAGTTCATTGTTTCTTGAACGGTTAAGAATACGCTGTGACTTGAATGCTGTGTTGGAACATGTTTTAAGAACCCCCTTTCTCCGTTTCAAAATCTTTATTCAGCCATTGTCTTTGATATCTTTTGAATACAGAAAGAAAGCAAAAAAAGCTGTTTGTTCGCGACACTTATTTGGAAAGTACTAGTGTGGCTTTTGTAATTAAGGAGTGAGACTCGAGAGAAAAAAAATCACCCAAGCAAAAACCAGAGAGTATGGAATTTTTTCATTAACTCAAAAGCTCTTTAGTTTGTCCTCAGGCGTTAGGGCTAGTAAGCACGAACAAGTCTGATTTCACTTTCCTTTACTGTACAATAGAACTTTACAAAATGTTTAACAAAGTAGAGATAAAAGCAAAGATTGCTATCGATCGCAATTAACACAAATACATCAATCATTCGATCACTTTGTATTCACTTTTTTTCCTTGAAAAGTTTAAACAAACCCAAGTAAAGACTCGGGTACTTTCTTAGCAAACTAAGTTTCAATAAATGTAATTTTACATGTTTACACGAACTTCTCGACTTGATTATTTTTAATCTCTTTCTACACTCCATTCTTTCCGCTTTGAAGTAAACGTTCGGACACTAAACGAATCGAAACAAATTCCCATCTATATTGTACTTTAATTTATTTCGCTAAATTAACTTCTTTTAAGTTTTCCTGTTATGTGATATTACGGAGCGGTTTTCAGAGAATGACTTTTAGGAAATTTCTTTGACAAATTATGGCACTTAAGAGAGAAAGCACTTCAGTCACATAGACCCGATAAGATTTTGTCTCTGTTTCCATTCCAAGAACAAAGGCCTTCAACTACTGTATGAGTTTGGCTTGTAACATTATCACACGTGCTCAAATCGGCTTTTCGTATTTCTTTCAATTCAACCCCATCAAGCCAACTTTATCGTACTTTATTTACTGAATATGTTTACACTCGATCACTGAGTCTGCCAGAATGAGATAGTCGATTTGTCAGTGTTTCCAAACTATCAAACACCAATTTTGTATGAAACTCTCGTTTGTGCCTGGCATCTCTAGACAACAAACCCCAACTTTAATGTTACACATGTCAGAGATCGAGAGCTTTTTTTTACTTTTCCAAGTCTAATTATAGTCAAAGAAAACACCTCCCTTTTGTTTTCATTGTTCAGATTTTTTTAACAATTATGTTTTCCCGAGTTTCCAATCCCCAAATTCAGGAGTTTGGTTGTTTTTCTGTTCTTCCTGAGGAATTTGGAAGCACTTCGCGGCTTTTCCTTTATCCGCTTATAAACATTATAATAGATACACAAAAAGAAAATAAGATTTGTAAGCTGTTTAATATTATAACCTTATTTGAAGAGTTTTAAACGTTGATCCCTTGTTGTTTCAAGTCTTGTTTTCAATCACACAATTTTAACTTCAGATACTGTATTCCGTTGTGAAAAAATTATAAATATGCTTTCTGATTGACGCAAATAAAGTATTTTTCACTTTCGGAAAATCTAAGAAAAGCCATGATGTTATAATCCTACGTCTTTTTTGCTAAAATGGGCCCCTTTCCGGGCCAACTGAGATGGTTGCGTTAAAATCAAAATATTCTTAGCAATATTTAAACAGTTGATGAGATCGTGTAAAACTAACATGACCGTACTTTTTAACGGGTAGAAGATTTTTATGTTACCAACCTCTGGTGGAAAGGGTTGACAAAAATCACACTAACCAATACTTTTCTACGTTTATCTCTGATGAACAGAAATATTTTGGTCATGTACTTGTTTTTCTAACTGATGTAACAGCTGAAACCTTCTACGCACAATATGTGTTCCAATATCTGGGACAAAATATAGAAGTCCCACGGCGTTTATCGGCAGAAATCTGTAGCTCGCTGCGAATGGAAACGTAGTTATATATATAACCGCTGTCTTCTTTTCATCTCCAGAGTCTTGCCTGGGTAAAGTAGTGGAAGAAGAAACAGGACAAGCCGCCGAGGAAAGCGAAATGAACCCAGAGGACGAAATCAGAGATGAAGATGTAGATGTAGATGTGGATGTAGATGTAGAAGAAGATGAAGAGCAAGAGGAGAAAGAAGATAGCTTCGAAAAAGACAGACATGATTATGGAATCCCTTCGCCTCCGAGATCTGCAAGCCCAACGAGTCCAACAAATAAGGAAGTCGAGTACGAAAGTGCCTTTCATAATAAACACAACATGGCGAAACGGCTGAAAGAAAACCCGATCTCCGGCCTTAGTGGCTGCAATGAGTGCTGGTGGAACAGCTTAGCCGCTCGCCTGGAATCGCAAAATCTTCCGCCTCCTCCAAAACTGATCCGAGCCCCAGTTGCGAAACCGTGCCCTATACCCCAGCAGAGCCTTCATTCGGTCTTACCGCCCGGACTACAACCCCTAACCAGCAACTATGATATGAGAAACTACCACCACTACATCCCCAGATCACCTCTTCAAATACAAATTCACACGCCTCACACAAATGGCGCTTATGATATTGAACTGTCGCCCGTTAGTTGCTCGGGAATTTCGCCATATGGTCAGCAAAGTGCGAGGAGCCCGTTTTACATCCCACCTCAAACTGTACTCAGCCAAATCGAGCGCACACACAAGCAATGCCGCAAACCAGACTCTTCAAGCAAAGATGACTGCAAATACAAATGCGAGATCTGCAACAGCTCATTTTCGCTACAGCGACTTCTGAATCGGCACATGAAGACCCATTCTTTCTACAAGCGTTACCAGTGCCAGTTCTGTGGCAAGGGTTTCAATGACACGTTTGATTTAAAACGCCACATAAGAACACACACAGGAATTAAACCTTTTAAGTGTGACCATTGCGACAAGTCGTTCACGCAGAGGTGCTCGCTCGAGGCGCACCTTACCCGGGTCCACGGAGTTGTACACAAGTATGGTTTCCGTGAGAGGCGCTCAAAGCTTCATGTCTGCGAAGATTGTGGGTATACCTTCAAGGATAACAACGAATTCATGAAACATGTGGCACAATTTCATCCAGCTACTGAGAAACTTTTAAGAGCTAGAAAGAACAGCTTTGCGAGCAGGATAAAACTAGTCTAATTTGCTGAGTCTTCAAGTCAGAATGCTTTACTTAGAAAAGTCGGAGAACTTTGAATGGGATATAATTCAGATATTTTAATGTTTCTTATTACGACAGGGTTTAATTTTTCACTAATGAGGCGAGTACGTAACAGTCTTGTTTTCAGCGCGACAAAATGTTGCCCAGTAAAATCGTAAAAGTGCGATCAGCGAAGGATTGGCACCACAAACCCTAAACCCGACATTGTCTTTTTCGTTGCAATAAGTTTGAAAACACGTGTCTTCGACCCCGATTCGACATTGATTAGAAAAGACAAAAAATATTTGCTTAAAATATTTGTAAAAAATACAGTTTAACAACTTTATTGTTGAGTTGAATTCTACCCGATCATGTAGCATGCAACGCAGACTTGTAGCCGTAGAGTCTATATCACAAAACCAATTTAATTTTTTACGACTTTGAAAAGGTTTTCGTGAGTGGAAAGCGTTTTCATTCAAATATCATGTAAAATTACTCTCGGTTATGTTTATAGGGTTTACGTGAGAGCAACTCAGTTTACATCAGGCAAAACTGAACTAGGTTCTTGACCTGTAAATTAAAACGTTTCGCCAGGGGTCAGTTTTAAGCACTGGAAAGTTTGATACCATCCCAAAAAGCGTTTTATCTTTCATAGAATACTTGACCCTTCCAAGCAATATGATTCTTTATGAAAACTTCATCTCCACACATCGTTTTTGGGCTACTTCGTGTTCATACAAGCTCGATTGCATAACATGGAAAACTTTCTTATGAAATGTGGCTTCTTTTACTAGTATTTTGTCCGAAAGCAAATAAAAAAGACATAATGAACATTACTAATAAATCTAGGTTTTTAAATTTCGAAATTGCGATCATTCCATTTCCCTGCATCAGTAGACGGTTTGCGTTTTCTAAGCTTTAATACACTTTATACGGTTGATGGCTTTGTTTTGAGCTCGCCGTTTAATTTTTAAAGCGTTTTGGGGACAGTACGCACTCATGGACAAGAACCTCAATTCATTTCCTCGGATTTTTAATATTTCAAGAACATAAACCTAGGCTCTCTAAAATTTATTAGCACGCCGTTACTTCAAATAAAAGAAAAGTGTTTCATATAACTTAATCACTTCATTTCTCAGGACGTGTCAGTGATAGATTTATTTCTTAAGCCAGTGCAGCGGTTAATAGATTTCAAAACCATGTCATAGATTCAGAGAAATATTTTTACACTCAAAATTAGTGGCAACAATCTAGACAGGTGGATGTTAATGAAAAAACCATTATCCAAAATTTGGCCACTTTTATGCGACGCAAAACTAATTGCAACATCTGCAATCAAAATTAACTGAAAGTAAGTATTCACGCCCAGATTGTTATGGAGTCGGTTTTGTCGAAGTAGCAAAACTTTCGCTTCAGTTAATCTTTTAACCTGAAATAAGCTGGGAAAAGGAAGTTGTTTGATTTCTTGGCTGTATAACAAAGTTTTGGTGCATATTTTTGTGATTATGTAGTAACTATGCAAATGAAAAGAATATATGGAATGAAATCTTTTGAAAGAACACAAATTGTATTTACCTTACGCGCTTAGAAAGATCTTTTAAGATCTTTAAAAGCTCTTGTACTTTGGTTTTATACTCATTGCATGATCGGGCGAAACACGGAATTCAAGTATTGATTAAGAGATACAGTTCCTTAATTGGCTTATTTTTGAAATAAAATTTACTTTATCTTTCCATCTCACACTACCTTAAAATCACAGTTTGCAGCAGGAGAAACTGTTTTCTATTGAAACGGTTTTGTTCAAGATTGTGAAAGATGTTTTAATACTACATCTGTGACAATATGTAAAGCGGGAATTAACTCACCGGCAATAGTTCGCTTATATATTTTAATGTAAAACGGGTATCTATACAACTCAAAGATTGTTTTGAGGACTTCTGTATTTCATTGACTTCAGCTGTAAGTTAAGCACAATTATATTTTTTGTCCAAAATGCATGATAACAGGTATTGTATAAATATATGTATATATTGTACGTCTTGCCTCAAGAGAATATATCAAATACTCACTGATATTCTGTCTCGAGTCTCTATCTGTTCAACTTGGATAATAAGGGAGAGAAAAACATTTTGGTTCGCCTTCAGTTGGAGAGATAGGTACAACTTTCAAATGTTAAAAGAATTTTTGCGTCTCACGAAGTTCATCAAAAACACTTAACTAAAACAAAGATGGGGGTTTGAAGCACCAGTTACTGTCAGCAAAGGTACCGGCAAAGAAACCCTAAACTATAGCAAACAGCTAACTGCAAGGTAACTCGGCACTGATTTGTTTTCACTTCAAGGCAACTGGCTGACAAATTGACTGTCTCACGACCAAATAATTGATTGCAAGATTGATTGACGGATCAACTAGCTGTCTGATTGGCTGACAGACTGAAATTGACTTGCTAACTGACTGACAACGTGGTTTAATCAACAGTAGTTAATGTGGTCATAGTTTTCGCTGTAAGGTTATGTGCAAAGCTGACGAGCATAGCTATTTCATATATTTACAGCATTTGCCGATTATGGTACACAGCGGAAGCACAGGCAACAGGACTCACTTCGTAGAAAAAAAACTTCGCTATATTTTACGCAAAGTTGGGCGTTTTCCATTTTCCCGGTTTTGATCAACAATGGTTTATTATGGTATGTGTTTCGCCGTGAGATTTCGCGATTAGCTTACGTTTCGAGCGTTAGCCCTTTGTCAAAGCAGAAATGATCAATATTACAACATGGGTTGACATGGCATGTTTTGGCGTATAGCTGAGGTCTCGGGCTGAAGACCTTCGTCAACTCAGAAACGTCAGCTATACCAAACCTAGCTTGCAGCGAAAAACATGCCACATCAACGCTTGCTGATCAAAAACCTAGCTTAATTGTCAATGCAGAAAAACAGCTTCATTCAAAACCAGTCTTTCAATTATTTCCAGCAATATTGAATGAAAAACTGACTGACTTGTTAAGAGGTGTTTTGATAGCGCGGGCCAACTGAATGACAGGGTGCACATGGGTGTATTCCAGCTGATCTGAGACTATGAAACTAGCCAATCATGTGCGAGAAAGCGGGAAAAACTTGTTGTCATTCCCAGTCCCCAAAGCATGCTCTTCTGTGGGCGATCAAAGTTCACGAGAACTAACAAATATGGCTACCGTGTCGGTTGTTCTTTATTTCGGTTTATTTACAGTCGATTCGGCTCAATAATGCACTCAAGAGTTTATTATTGCGGGCGCGATGATAACAGGTTTTTCCCGTGACGTCATGGAGCCAGATCAGCTGGTTGTGCTTTAGAACCCGCCCAAATAACGTTTATAAATATTTCCAGACAATTTAACTCCAAAACTGTACGAAAGTTTACCAAAAATTAAGTAAGATTGCTAACATAAAAATCAAATTTTTCCAAAGATTCACAAATACTTAAAACAATTTCTGAATGTTTTTTTGAACGTTGTTTTCAACATTACAACTTTTAGAGATATTTTGCGTAGAAATCTGAATACAGGGCTACTACATAAACATTTTTGCGCAGATTAATATTTAATGGAAAATTTTGACTATAACGTGCTACTCTTTTTCAAGCCAAAGCTAGAGTGAAGTGGAATTGTAACGGCTCTCGGACTTGAAATATAATTTTACGGCGGCGAAAAAATAACAACATATATTACCTTCGCATTTAAAATATTCAGTGCTTCTTACAAAAAAGATATAGCTTAAAGAGAAAAAGAAAAACAGGAAGGGGGAGGGGAGAGGGGAAACGTGTCTCCCAGTTCCGCCTACTCTGCGGTCCCTGAAAAAACCAAAACTTCTAAATCATATCACTCGGCTTTGCACATACCTATATGGCCCACGTGAGCGAGTTATCTTAACTTATTCCTTCACAATCAACTAAAATCGGATGTTTTCTACGGATACACTGCAGTTTGAGAGCAAAACTAAAAAGGTATATTGGTTCAGTGCTATTTGATGGATAACGAAACTCGCGAATATAGTTTTATAAAATGAAATGTGGTCAGTATAATTTTTGAGCCTTGCGTGCTGTGTTCAGAACGAAAACGGCAAGTTTACAGTCTTCACGGAGAGCAAGGCCAAAATATGGGAGTTTAATCGGAAAGTTAACGCGGCTCTTACTTCCCTAAAGCAACCTGTGCTTAAAATGTGTTGTCTTGCATTCTGATTTCAGACTGAAAAATTTCAAAGGCAGTCAAAGTGCAAGACAAAACAGAAGCGACACTTGAACTGTAATCACCGAAAATCGCAAATCGTATATTGCATGCAAAATATGTCCTCACAACTTTTTAGTCCTGCGTGCGGAATGTGAATGAAAAGTACAAAAGAAAACAAAAGCAAAAAGTGAGTTGAAAGAAAAAAATATCCCAAACTCCTTATGTATAGGCTTATGGTAGTTTTATACCCTTGTTAATAAGAAGTTTGATTTTGCAAGACATACTGATCCTGATCGGCTTAGTGTGGACTCATCTTATTGGATCAATGAGTTTTTACCATGAAACAATTCTGGTTCCCAGTCCTAATTGGCCCATTGGTACGCCATTTTACCCGACGTTTAGCTCGATCCAGTTAGATCAAGAAAGGTGCTGTTCTGGCGCCAAGATACCATTATTTAGAACACTGACTCAGTTGGTTATCTTCTTATTTTACTTAGTTAGAATAAAGAATATATAATGCGCGTAACTTTCAAACCATGTTAACATACGCATGACAAGGCTAACTAGAATACTGGATAGTAGTATTAATAATTAGTAATAGTAGCAACAGTACTAGCAGGGCCGTAGCCAGACACAAATTTTAGGGGGGGCATTTTCAAGAAACAAAAGTTCTTAGTTGGTTTGCTACAGACGCTTTTTAGCTCCTTTTGAGACAA
>JAOBRG010111217.1:0-19685 GCA_027574985.1 Umimayanthus nakama | reverse complement strand
TGGCAATAGCGGTCTACCGGATCCACGGTCTACCCAAAAGAAATGTATGAAAACACAACGGCTTTGCATCGGTCTACTCGATACGACTCTCTCTCTCTCTCTCTCTCTCTCTCTCTCTCTTTCTCTCTCTCTCTCCTCCTCCTCCTCCTCCTCCATTATCCCGGAAATTTGCACTATGAGTCGGTATTATGTGGTACATGTGTTACCTACCACTAGTAGGTACTGGTAAACTTGCTTGAGTTGTGCGTGAACGTATTATACAGCCGTTATTTAAAAACCCGACTAGTCCAATATATAAAACAAATTTTGTACGCAGAGTTTTTTTCAACATTTGCCTTTTAAGGTTTCTATAATTAGAACTTATGATCACTGACAACAACGTCGTTTTATTTCTTTATCGCCAGACACCACTTGGGATTAGTGCAAACATCTTGAACAGCCAAGAAGCTTTCTCTACAGGTGCTTCTTAGTATCAATTTTCTTTTTCTTTATCTTTAATTATAGCTTCAAACTTAGGGTTCCGGCTTGGCAAGTCTACGACAACCGAAGCGTCTTGAAATGTCAGATCGAATCCTGTAGAGAAACCACACACCGAAGTTTTAGTCAAAGTAGCAGAATCTACTAGCGAAGAACTGGTTAATTTACAACACTGAAGGAAATAAATGACATAGACTCAAATAATGAAACCCTTGTATTATATTGCTTTTTCTTAAACATCTCGTCTTTTAAAAACAACAGACCTCTTTCAATCTATAGTTTCAGCGTTTTCTTTTTTTCGTTTTGGGTTATAGGTGAGATACACAACGCGGCCACGGTTATCGTAAAGGTTTGACACTCTTTAACTTTTAAGATAGTGTACTTAAAGTTTTCGAGTTCTCTCAAACTTAGTGTGTTTGACAACGATATGACCATGTTTTGTTCAAGGGGAAGGTGTTGCCATGACAACTTAACAGCAACTTTTACCTAATTTTGTCGTTTTCTGTTTCTTGCCATTATATTGGCATTATATTACATATCCATCTCACTATGAGAAAATTACTTTGAAGTCTTTTAATAATTTTCGCAACAGGAAATTAATCTTTATTTGTTATGAAAGCAGGGACTGTTATTATCTCGGACGAACAGCTAATCAGTGTTTCAACTGTAACACGGTCAATAGGCGAGTTTCAGTTTTTGTTATCAATAATTCTGGTAGTTTGCTATTGGCTACTGAGACAAAGATTTCTTTGTGTGAGGCCTCAAAGGTATTCAGAATTGAATAGGTTTGTTGATAAACATTACGTCACATGAAACTCGCCTATAAGCAAAAAAATATGCGCAGCACGTGGCTTTAAATAGGAAAAGAAAAAGAAAATATGAAAATGCGAATTAATCTTAAACCTGTTGTTGCACCAAAAGCTGCAAACACATCCCATTGCGACCAGCAAAATGATGTATTGTTTCATTCAGTTGGTGCTTGCATAGCTTCGGGGAACACAGATATGAAAACTAAACATGAAATCAGACAAAGTGCAACTATAGCTAGTGCTAATTATTTTAAATGGCAAAACAACGACTTCAGAAAATAACACAATTCTATATCATACCAAACCGAAAAACAAAGTTGCTGAGCGTATCAGCATGTGGTTGAACGAAAGGCTTGCATAACTTTAGCTTGATACAATCTTGAAATTGTGTCGGATTGAAAACTTAACTAACCACTTTCATGGTCTTCCGCAGAACAATGCAAGTTAAGGTTTCATCTGGAGGAACAACGCAATTCAACAACTTTTGAAATAACATAAAAAATGGAATAGAGAAAATGTGATAGAATAATGCAAAGAGAGTCTGCGGGTAGCACCAACAAAACATTTCCTTTGCTCTGTTCATGATTGCTAAAGTCCCGGGTTAAAGTGGCCCTTTGCATATAAAAGCAAAAAAAAACGGGCCACTTTTGCTACTTCAAGTTTAAAATGGCAAAGCTGTTTAAAGCCTATTTTGATTTTCAGTAGTAAATATGAGAACAATGCTGTTTGCAAAAGAGGTTTAAAGGTGCCTCTTTTTGCACGGTTTTACTTCTCCATGTGATGTCAGTGCAGGTCTTTAATGATATATTCAGACTGGTTTGTTGACGATACGGCAAGAAACCAATTTGATCAATAAACCTAAACACAAAAACTGTGCTAAACAGAGCTGGAGTCAGTAGTATGAAAAGATATGTTTAATGCAAGACAGGTACTGTGTTTTTATGCATCCTATACCACTTAATTCGCAGCTTCGCTCTCGTAACGTTAGAGTGGAGATAAAACAACTCATCTCCATATAGATTGCTTTAACCTGGCTAACTGGGTGACAGCACCAGCTCCACAAAAAGAGAAAAACTGAGTCATGAAATGTGCAATATTTTTTCTGTTTGTTTCTCTCATATTTCTCGGTGAATACCTGAAAGAAGCGAAATGCCTTCCTTTGAACTCTGCATCTGTCGAAAAGGTGAAAGATTATCCAAGGAGGGTGATAGAATTCATCTTCTTTAATATTTAATACTATTACGTTAAAAAGGTGTGTCTCACCTTTGGCCGTTTTCATAACTAAACAATGATTTAAAGCAGCTTTAAATAAGATTGACTTAAATGCTTTGCTTCTGTTATTCTAAAAACCTACCTCAAACATTCTATTCAATTTGAAGCGCGCCCAATACTTTTAACGAATAAATTAAACACTGTCGTTGCATTCAAAGTCCGTTGTCAACATTTTAATGTAAAATTTGTCCGCAAGATGAATAAAACAGTACTACTTACATGAACGTCTTTTCAAGAAGGAAATTGGGGCACCATGTTATCAGTTTTATGTGCAGTTATGCGCGTCTTGGCGTTCAAGTCATTCGCGTAGTGTAAAAAAGTAGTGCTGAACTCAAATAGTTCCGTGATTGGTACAGACTATATGAAAAATGCCAGTCATTCTGTTAACACCACAAGTCAGTTTAAGATACAACCAGAAACGAACATAACGAACAGGGACTGTTGGTATTTGGCGTCAACGATTGGCGAAACGATGTACAGTTATTGAGATATATTCGGAAAGTCTAGAGAATATCTGATGATTATCTTGTTTCCTACAAAGAAAAATAATTTTCTCGAATTACCAAAGTCTCACAGTGATGAAAACCAAAACAAAAATGCATGAAATGCGGTAATGGAAACTCCTAAGTGCGTCACTAGCCCTTACTAAAACCTTAAATCGACCCGAACCGAAATACTTTTACCGACTTCACTACTATATCCTTCAAGCAGCTGAAGCTTCCTGAAAGGAAACTGTACAATTACAGTACGATGATCGGTGATTATGGCGAGATGTTTGAGAAAAAGAAACACTGTTTCATTCGCGCTAAAAAACGAAGGATTACGGTAAGTTTAATACTTGAAATACGTACAAGTTCTTGGAATCACAAAAAAAATATTGCTTTGGTTTCAAGGTTATAGAAATTAAAGCAAAGTGGAAAGCCATAAAACTTCAAGCAACTACGCAACAAAACTCATGTATCCAATAATTTGTGCAAGAAATTGTGTATACATTCCCTCAAGAAGGGGGGAAGTAGGAGCATGCGCCTTAGGAGGTTTCGATATTTCGGCCAATCAATAAGCTAGCTGATAAAGAAGGGCGGACGGAGGAAACTTAAAATTAGAGTGAAGATGAATGTAAAGCAAAATTTTCCTTGTTTATCCATTTTAACCTTACAACCTTAATAAAACAAATTTAATGCTCCTGCACCCACAACTTGAGATCCATTAGCACAGCATTGACACGCAATAACCTCGAATAGTCAAACTATGATTTTTCAAAATAAGTTTTTCTCTTTTAGTTTCAAGCTGCCAATCCGAAGTGCTAAATCCAATGGCCGGATAGTTCCAGATGCACAAAGGAGCGCCTACATCTCGCATGTGTCTGGCAATAAATTGATAAAACTTTAAATTTGCCTCGTGTTCTGCCTTGGTTTTGCGAGGAATTTCTTCTAGGCCGCGTGGTCTGGTTTCTGTAAGTCTTGGTACGAGAACGTTTCAAACTCACACCCATAAGTTTTTCCGAACTAAAATGCAACTTTCAACGTCTATAGTCTAATTGTGAACGCATCTTCTGACATTAATTGTATGACACATTCACTTATATTTCATGCATAGTCATAGTTAAATAAGAAAACTAAGTTTCAAATAAGAAAACTGTAACCTTTCGATAAAATCTGTTCTAATCTTTTCACTCTCTTTTTAATAATACTCATATATAAGGCAGTAAGCACATTATCTCTACTAATATCAAGAAAACTGTCTGAATTTTAACTGAAAATATATATTATTTTTAAAAACCTGTGATAGCGGCTGAGCTGGTGACCAAGATGGTGGACACATTGTGAAACGGCTGTTGTCAAAGCAACAGTTCTTAATTGAAACTTGATCGCGGTTTTTGTGCGAAATTATTAAGTATCCAAAAGCTGCTTATACGTCAAAGCTTCATCTTTTATGTAAAACCATTTGGGAAATTACGAGTTCAAATGCCTGCTCCCGCCCCCCACCCCCTGGGTTAATTTCTTACAGTGAATAGCTTGGCCGTTCGTGCGTTAACACTTGAATTGTCAATGAGTGATTCTTATAACCACCTCAATGCAAAGTGAAAGCTTTTTGTGATCAATAACTAAGTTTTATAGCGTCATTACATTGCGCAATGGTGACAGCAGTAGCGAAACTGATTCCAAGAAGGCGACCAGTTAAAGGTAGATAATGCATGATCACTGTATTCACTTTTGGTATTGATTTTATCTTTTGTAACTTGTTTTAATCAAACTCTTACAAAAATGCACGTGGCAATGCCGACCAAAATTACTCTTCCTCCAACCGCCTCGGTTAGAAATACCAAAGTTCGAATGTTATCATTTTCCATTAAATTTAAAATTTGATAGTGTACTGTGGTAGGTAGGCAACTCAAAACTAGCGCAATCTGAATTGGCTTATAACAACAGTAGATCTCTTTCGAGTACAGTGCTGATCGTTGTAACTGCACGTATTTGTCTCACTGTGCGGAAACTACTTTGAAATCATTTAATAATTTTCGCAACATGGTTTTTATCTCCTTTTGTTATGAAAGCAGCAACTGTTTTTATTTCAGATGAAAAGCTAATCTGTGTTTCAACTGAAACAAAGACAGTTTTCAAAATAGGCAAGGAATAAGCACAGCATATTGCCGTAAATAGGAAAATAAGGAGAAAGGAATTAGCGCAGTCATTCTAAATTTTTTTTTATTACATTCTTAAAAAATACAAAATCCTACATATTTCGTTTACTTTTTAAAGAAAAACACAGAAGTTTTCATATTTCGATTACACACTATACAAAAATTATAGAGTAAAGTGAAGTGCGCGTCATGCAGTAATGCATCTAGTAATCTTAATTTATAGTGCTGGAAAATATTGTTACCAAAAGTCCCAAAGCTATCCTTTTACAATCAAATATCACCGTCAGTTTGGTGCTGGTGTAACATTGGGGAACACAGAAAACTGAATAATAAAAGAGTCAAAATGTTACTTAAGCTAGCGCTAATTATAATTTGAAAGGGTAAAACAACAAGTTCAGAAAATAACACACTTCAATATTGTACCAAATCTGAGAAAAAGGCGCTGAGTGTATCAGCATGTGGTTGAACGAAAGATTTGGATAATTTTTAGCTTGATACAATCTTCAAATTGTCGGCATTGACCTTGCAACAAACCTGTTTCACAATTTCCACTCAATTTGTAAGCATGGCAGATGCTGTTTGCAGTTTTGGAAAAAAAAAACAACAAAGTGAAAAAAATTGAAAGTACCAGTTTTTGGTACTAGCAAAATCTTCCCTTCACTCTACACATGATTGTGAAAGTGTCCTAAAAACTAAAAAAAAAAAACGAGTCAGTTTTGGCTACCTCCAAGTCGAGACAGCAAAAAGAGAAGGTTTCTGATTTTTATGTATTCCAGCTTTCAATAGCTCGATATAAAAGACAATACAATACAAATTTTATTTGCCAATTTAGCTCTCATTTTTACAAGGGTTGGTACTAGGCATTAGATATGTAGGTTATACTATCAATATTCTTTTCTGTATGAAATCAGTGATGTTACATCAATAAATTCTGATTGGTTCTTTGACGGAAACAGCAAGAAACCCGTTTGTTCATAAAACTAATTGTTCAAACTGTGCTAAACAAAGCTAGAGTCACTTATAAATACAAAGATGTTTACTACAAACCATAAATTGTGTTCTAAAGCTTTTTTTATCAATTAATTCGCGGCTTCGTCCTTTTCAGGTTAGAGTTGAGATAAAACAACTCGTTGAGATGAAAGGAATCATTACTTTGACTTGCTTGACTTGGCGGCAGCATCAGCTCCAATAAAACAAATAACAAAAAGCATGAAAAGTGCAAGCGTTGTTCTGTTTGTTTCATTCATATTTCTAAGTGAGTTTATGAAAGAAGCAAAAGCTTTTCCTTTGGACTCTGCGTCGGTTGAGAATGCGGGAAGGAAGGTGAGATAATTTATACACTATAGTGTTAAACCCTATTAGCTATATATTTACATTTATGTTTGTCTGTCTGTCTGTCTGTCTGTCTGTATGTGTGTGTGTACATACATACATGTATGTATGTATGTATGTGGGTGTGGAAGTGTGTGTGTGTGTCTGTGTGTGAATAAATGGATAGATGGATGAATGGATGGATGGGTGGATAAATGGATGGACTGATTGATCGATCGATAGATGGAAAGACGGATGGATAAAAGAATGGATGGGTGGATAAATGGATTTGTGAAACATAAATTGCATATTTAAATTTTGCCATGAAGTTTGTGTAAAATACCATCAAAACACTTGTGATTGGTGACACACACATACACACACACACTAAACACCTGAAATTGTAGTAGCTTTCGATAGGTTTTCATTATAAAAGCCATTTGTACGTTTTACTTAGTCAAAACGGCAAGTCATAGACTGTTGCGGAGGTTTAATGGGAGGAGGCTACGAAGATGCTTATGGACGAGAGAGATCCTTAAGTGGCAAGGGCACTACAATCAAGGTGAGAATTAATCTTTTATCTTTAGTGATTATGGTTTGCGTACTGATTGTAGCTAAAATGTAGGGTATAACCCTATCTGCCTCGGGTTTTTTGACAAGCTTGGCCCGGAGAGTAGGGGCAGAAAATGCCAGCAGTCCATATCTTTAAAACGATTGCACAAATTAGAGTGAACCAGAAGCTGATAATTTTGATGTAGTAACTGCCTAAGTTTCATGTGCTTTCAAAATCTTGTTGATTAGAAACAGAAAAACTTGTCAGCGTTTCTAAACTCGGAAAACAACAAATAAGCGAACTACGTTGATAAAAAGAACGCTTTTAACCCCATTCTGCCTTTCAACTTCCATAATATTTAAGTAATACCAAGCAAATTTTGGCCACTTTTCCTAATTTTATTGGTGAACAATAACACCCTAAAAAGGCAGGCTATTTTGCCACACATATACAGGCAAGGGGAGGGGGGGTTCAATGTACCCCGCCCAAAAGATTTTTGATATGGTTAAAAATTTGCACATGCACAATTAATGTATGACCCACTTTAATATTAATTTGCATAGTAACAATCATAAAATAATTAGCCACTGTTGCAATGGTAACAGTTTTTGAGATTAAGACATTTTCTTGGAAATAGCTAGAAAACAACATTCAATATGCCAAAACTACGAAATAAGTATAAAAAAATAAACAACTGCGAGTTTTTAATCGCTTTTATTCCAGAGATCGAAAGTTTTACAGCAAACTCTGATTTCGGGCAAATAGTATGATGATGTTATCAATGATGACGTCACTCAACTAGTGTCAAAGGGTGAGTTTGTTATTGAGGAAAAGTTACGCAAAAGCGTTTGACAATTAGTCAAGGGGCAAAAAGAACGAGGAGGGGGGCGGGTTACGAAACTTCCTGCCAATTTAAGGGTTAAGAAACCTTGTTTTAAAGGTCATTAATACAACGTTTTAACTTTCTTCTTTGTTTGCTTCGTTTTTAAATTAAAAATAACCAGGAAATGCTTCAAAGTTTGACCCAGTGCCAAAAATGCCGATGTTCTAAAATATCGCGTCATAAGCTTCAGGACGAAAGTATTAACCGTGTGAACTCATTTGATAAATTTTGGAGTTTCAATAGGTAGGCAAAAATGGCGTAAAAGATGCCGTTGTAATCATTACTAGCGATACACTTTGCGTAAAATTGATGTACATTTTTGGGAAAATGCGCCATGTTTGATGCCGGTTATACAATGCATATTGTCTTAGAGTTAATAAAATGATTTTGTTCCAGCGATCAAAGCCACCTCAAAAAAGATGGAAAATGCGAGGAAACTGAGGTATGTTGCCATGACGAAGAAAGGACACAAAACAAAACAAAAAACAGGTTAAACGTTGTCCACTATTTCCCGCTTAGAAGGAAGGGATTTGGTAGAATGGTTCGGGGGGGGAGGGTAAGTATCAATGCTTTCCTTAACGCAGTTATAAATATAGGGTGATTTGGAAGTTTGCGTGCACGTAACACATATGGTGTTAAATTTAAAATAAATGATAAATGGAGCATTAGTTGCTAATATATTTGCTCAAATAAACAGTTTCTTCAGTGCATGGGGTCTCTTTTTGTGTCTTTTGTACCATTTTATGAACATGTCATGTTTTAAAAACTACCAAATTTTTATTAAATCTTAACCCTCGGAAATCCAAAGGGAGGGGGGTCAAATAGACCTCCCATAGGGTTTTCCGACCTGAAATTTGAAGCTTTCACGCAATCAAAATGAAACTTTTGGTACCTGTAGTCTGATAATGAGCGCATTTTTTGACGTTAATCAGAAAATACATGTTTTCTGTTAATTCCAGTAAAATTTGCTTCAGCTTTGCGTAAAATAATATTTTTTGAAAAATCCAAGATGGCGGCCAAGATAGCGAAAATGTTGCGAAACGACTGTTGCCATAGCAACAGTTTTTAATTAAAACATGATTGTTGTAATGGAAAGTAATAAGCAAACCAAAAGCTACTTTCACGCAGAAGCCTGATCCTTTATGTGCAATCTTTTCAAAAATCTATGGGGGGGGGTCCAAATGAGCCCCCCCCCTGGGCTAACTTCTTACAGTAAATAGCTTGGACTTCCGAGAGTTAAGTTGTGTGTTACAAACAAACATGTTCGGTCTAGGTTTGAGCGCTAATGGTATTAAACAAGACTAAAAAGAACTGCGTTAAAACATTAAATAAGTTTTAACCATATTCTTGATGTTTTTTGATAGATAAAGAGTTTTTCTAACTGCATTAGTTTATCTGTTTCAAATTTTTTAGTATAAGATTGTAAGTATAATCAATTTTTCAGAGGCGGCTGCGTATATACAGAGGACTTCTATGGTATAACTACTGGGATGAGCACAAACTCAAGAACAGCCAAGAAACTTTTTCTATTGGTAGTTCTTAAATATCAATTTTCTTTTTCTTTGTCTTCAATTATAGCTTCAAACATAGCGTTCCGGCTGGGCGAGTCTACGGCACCCGAAGCGTCTTGAAATGTCAGATGGAAACTTGTAGAGAAACCACACACGGAAGTTCTAGTCAAAGCAGCAGAACCGCAAACATCGATCTATTAGCGAGGAGCCGGATTACAACGCTGAAGAAAATAAATGATATAAACTCAGATAATGAAGCAATTGTATTACTTTGCCTTTTTTAAAAACACAAAGTTATAGGGATGTTCTTTCATTTCGGGTTATAGGTGAAATACACAACGCGCCAACGGTTACCGTAAAAGTTTGACACATTTAGACCTTTAAAGATAATGTTCTCATAGTTTTCGAGTTTTCTCAAATTGAGTGTGTTTGACAACGATATAACCAAGTTTTGCTCAAGGGGAACGTGTTGTCATGGCAACAGCAACTTTTAACTAACTTGGTTGTTATCTGTTTTTTTCCATTATATTGGCATTACACTACATATGTCTCACTGTCAGAAAATTACTTTGTAGTCTCTTAATAGTTTTCGCAACACGAACTTTATCTTCCCTTGTTATGAAAGCAGGGACTATTTTCATCTTGGACGAAAAGCTAATTGATCAGTGTTTCAACCGAAACATGGTCAATACGCACGAAAAGATGCATAACACTTTGTTTCAAGGTTTTTAGTAGTAAAATTTTTCTAAATTTACCTTTTTCCATTTTGGCTCAAAGCTGCCAAGCTGAAGTATTACTTCCAACAGCCAGAAACTGTCAGCACAGGGAGTACCTACATCTCGCATGTGTCGGGCAATAAACTGATAAGACTATGAACAAAAACTATGACAAAGTTTGAAATATATTTTTTTAAATTGCCCAACCAAGTCGATAACCGCTTTTAAACTGCCTAAATCAACTTGAAGACGTTGCAAAGCGAAAATTGGCCCGAACAACGTCCAGCTGAACCTGCCTGAACGCCCAACAAACGCCTAGTAGTCACTACTTCAGAACGGGAGCTCTCAGGAAAACTTTTCTAGGCTTCTTAGGTCATTGCCTGTTACAGTTTGAAGTTGCAATAATTTTCCTAACCTTATTTTAAACCCTCAAATATCCAGGGGGGTCATATCAAACCGGATCCTCGTAGGTTTTTCCAACCTGAAAACAGAATTTTCAAGCAATGAAAATAAACTAATTAAGAACGTACCTTTTGACATAAATTATGTTGCGTGATCAATAAAAATTTATGCACAAACTAATTACGAAAACTAACTTTTTGACAAAATCTGTTTCAAGTTTTTCTTAACTCTCTTCTTTAATTTTAAGAATAATTAAAATTGTATTCATACACGAGGCAGTAAACACATTATTTCTACTAATTTCAAAAAAATTGGATACAGCTTTGCTGAAAATGGAGTTTTTGAAAAATCTAAGATGGCGGACGGTTCGTGTAAACGGCTGTTGTCGTAGCAACAGTTCTTAACTAAAAGTTTACGCTTTTATAAAAAGTAATAGACTATGTAAAAGCTGCTTACCTGCCAAAGATTGGACTTTAAGGTGTAACCACGATGGAAATCCAATAAAAGTCCAATTGTCTCCCACCCCGAGTTAATTTATTGCGACAAATATATTGGTTATCCGAGAATTAACACTTGGATTGCGTGAATCCAATTACCACTTTAACGCATAGTAAAAGCTTTTTGTGGTCAATTAGCATGTCTCCTTTCGTCATCAAATGGCGCAATTGTGCCGGCAGCAGCAAAACTGATTCCTAGATGGCAACTAGACAGAGTTCGATAATGCATGATCACTGTATTCACTTTTGGTGTTTATTTAACCAACTGTAACCTGTATTAGTCAACATTTATTCAAAAGCACAAATTTAAAAAAACGCGCGTCGCAATTCCAACAAAAAAACCTTTCCCTCAAACCTTTCAGTTAGAAACACCAAATTTTGAATGTCATCGTTTTCCAATAAACTATAATTTTGTACTGTAGTGGGTAGGCAACTCATAGTTAGCGTAATCTGAATGGGGTTTATATAGCAAAGATATCTCACATTCGATTATTGTGAAGCGGATCCTAATGAGCAAGATCGTTATAACTTCACATAGCTCCCTCACAGTGCGGAAATTACTTTGAAATTTTTGAATAGTTTTCGCAACATGAATTTTATCCTTGATATGAGAGCAGCAGCTGTTTCTTATTTGAGCCTTGAGGGGAACAGCTAATCTGTGTTTTAACCGAAACATGACAATTTGCAAAATAAGTTTAAACCATGTACAGCACGTGGCTGTAAATATGAAATTATGAGAGAAATGAGGAAGCACAGTTATCTAAAATACTGTTAGATAATATAAATGTACCAAAAGCTACAAGCTTTCTTCTAAACCCTCGAGCAAAATGATCCGATGCTTCACTTGAAATGGATAAAAAAGATTCTCCAACAAACCACAGGGAAGGGCTTCATTCGAACGACTCACACTATTTGTTTGCACGGCAGATTTGGATAGGGAAGCCTCACATGTCGATTTCATCCACAAGAAACGTCAGTGGGGAGGGGGGAGGCGGGCTGTGACGTTTGCTAGCTGTGACACGTGGGAAATTTAACTCGTTTGTTAAAAAAAATGGACCTTTGTGGAAACATCTTGGCAAGGGTTATAAAATAACTTTTGCCTAAAACTCATCGGTCATTTTTTTCCTTCTTCCCCCAAACTTATATTGCCTATATAGTAATCTGCGGTCAGACATGAGATCTTGTGCACAGACTACTTTGAGTTTACCACCCTGCGAGCATTGATCTCTCATGTCCTAACGAAAAACATGAAGACGTGAAAGGCCTCTGTTCTCTGGATATGTGCTTACTTACTATCTCGGTAGCAGCTCAAAGGCAGTGGTATAGCGCAGCTCAGATATCGAAAACGTGAGAAGGAGAAATCGTTGCCAAAAATATTGATAACATTTTATACATTTCCAAGGCGGGCGGGAGGGGGGTCATCTCGATAGAAACGTACACATGACGTTTCTTGCGGGCAAAATTGACGTGTGAGGCCTCCCTTAAGAAGTAAAAATACTAACAGTCTTGGAAAAACCTAAACATAAAAATTAAATAAAAAATAAAAATATATTATAGTTGTGGGTTCTAGCAAGTCCTTTGCTTCGCACTGCGCACGATTGTGAGCGTGCCCTAAAGAAGCTAAAAGTAGAAGGAAAACGAGTCAGTTTTAGCTACTTCTGGTTCAAGGCAGCGAGTAGATAGAACTTTCCGATTTATGTGTACTCCGGTTATCAATAGTTCGAGAGCAATGTTGTGCAAAACAGGTTTTTGGTGCCAAAACTACATCACGGTTTTTTTGTGTACTAACGGTGCAGGTTTTTACCGACATCAGAATGCTGTATTCAGATTGGTTTCACCTTGACCGTAACGGCAAGTAACCCATTCGGTCAAAAAATCTAATCAAAAAACCTGTGCTAAACAAAACCAGAGCCGCTAATTGGAAAAATGTTTACTCCAAACTGGATATTGTAATCTAATGTTCCCATATCAATTAATTCGCAGCTCCGTCCTTTCAAAGTTAGACTGGAGATAAAAAAAACTCGTCACCTTGCAGCGTATCATTGCTTTGACTTGGTGATCTGATCGACAGCACCAACTCCACAAAAATAGAAAAAAGCATGAAAAGTGCAATATTTGTTCTGTTTGTCTCCCTCATGTTTCTGGGTGAATATTTGAAAGAAGCGAAATGCCTTCCTCTGAACTTTGCGTCTGTTGAGAATGCAGCAGAATTTCCAAGGAAGGTGGGACAACTTATCTTCTTTAGTATTTATCACACAATTGCGTTAAAACTATATATTTTCTTTCCCATATTTTTGCTCGCTAATGATTAGAAGTATTAAATGGGACTGACCTGAAAGCTAGGTTGTTGATGTAAAACCTTCCTCCAATATTATTTCATTCGGCTTGCAGCGCGCCCCATTTTAACGAGACGAACACATTGTACACTGCCATTGCATGCAGTGCTCGTGGCCCAAAGTCTATTCGATTTTCTCCTCTAAAGTTTTTCCGCACGTTGTATAAAATAGTAATACTTGTGAAACCCTTTAAACCATTAAAAAATGAGTTCTTCAACCTTAATCGGGTTGCTGTCAATGATCGTACTGTTTTCATTGAACTGTTAGAAGGCAACAAAACTTTTACTCAAAATATACTTTAATGTGAAGCGATGATTTCTTTTTCATAGAATTTAGACGACAGCCTTCAATTTCTAGCACTGCGCGTGATTTGCGACGTTTTCTGTGTTGTACTCATTAACTTACAGAGGCTTTAAGAAGGCAACCTTGTGCCTGTTTACGAGTGTGTAACATTAATAGAACGATTATTCCAGTTGCTGCTTTCGCTAAATCCGTATGCTGTATTTTATCAGATATATTATGATATCTTGAGCTCATGAAGGTTTTAGAAGTATGACTTTTTAAGATAATATTTATTTATCCATCCATCCATCCAACGATCAACCCATCCATCCGTCCATCGATCTGTCTCTCTATCTATAGGCGGGTCCAGTTGCGCAAATCTTGTTTGAAAGGAGCCCTGAACAATATATAGTATTAGCTGAATTTGATCAGCTTTCATGGAATTGACGTTTATATGTGTGTACGTATGTATGTTTTTAAAAGTATCATACCAACGGTATTGCATATTTAACATAGTAACCAGAAACATTTTACAATTTTAACACGAACTTTGTGCAAAAGCATAAAAACACGAGCGTGAACTGCTTAAAGACACACTAACACCTGAAATGCTGTTTGTGATTGTTTCTGACGTGTAAAGCCAATCATACGTTTATTTAGTCAAAACGGCAAGGAAAAGACTGTTGCGGCAGAAATGGAGGTTTGTTGAAAGGAAACTATGGAGTTGCTTATGGAGGAAAAAGACCCTTCAGTGCTAAAGACACTAAAATCCAGGTAAGAATAAACCTTATATCTTTAGTTCTCAATACTGACGTAAAAGCTCCTAAACATAGTGTTCCTAAAAGTTCTTGCTGATCAGAAACAGAAAAGGTTAAAAACACTACTGATTTTGAAAAACAAACGTAAGCACTCCTTTTTAATATAAATGGAAATAAAATAATAATCAAAATAAGAGTGTCTCAGTTTGGCAAGGTATGTTTTTCCTATGAAACTTCAATGCTTGGTTCTCGTATTAGCCAGTAATAGCTGTCTGTTACATTACTGTTTCTTTCAAAAACCTTGTCTTTAATGTCTCAGTTTAATAATGCGTAACAACTTTCTCGTTTGTTTGTAACGTTTCATAGTCAAATACAAATTTACTAGGAAATACTTCAAAGTTTAACACACTGCAAAACACATGACCGCCATCTTGAAATTTCCCAGACATGGATTGCACTATACCTTTTACGTCACAATCAACGTACAAACCTACTTATGCCACAAAAACACCTCACACTTGGCTTCAGCACTAAATAAAATTACGCTATGAAAGCGAAGTCAATAGTGGCAAAACATAATGTTCTACAAGCCACTGTTCACCGAAATTGAAGAGAATAGTTGTATTAGCATACAGTATACAAACTCGGTGACAACACAACAAACTTGATAAAAAATAGTCAAAAATGTTTAGTTCGATCTCTTTCAATTTTCGCAACGTTGCTACAGTAATGGGTATAAGTTGGTTGGTTATGTTGGCTTCCTCACTTCCATACATGAAATTTACAGTTTGCACAAAGATGACGGCTCTGCAAACGAGCTTTAAAAGATTTCTTAACTGAAATTGGCAATCGTCAACAAAGTCCTTTAAAGCTGACCGAAAAAAATTGCTGTTCAAGCTATTAATACCTTAAAGTAGTTCCATGAAAGCAAAGGCAATTTATTTGAAATTGAATTTGAATTTGAAAGAATAGCTTTTGAAGCTTCCTCCGGAAACCACGCAATGTACTTGCTGTTCTTGTTTTCATGATCAAGTCAAGCACCAGTAGTTAGAGAAACTGGAGTAGAGACACCATTGGCGAACAACAGTGGTCACTTCGAACTTGTCTAATAGATGGTTCTCATGAACAACTATTCAAGGCATTCCCTGATACGTGGTTTTTATCGGAGGAGAAGAACTTGCCAGGAATACTGTAACGCCTTATAATCTGCCACAATGTATCGCAGTCGGGGCTGTCGAAAGCTTTCTCATAGTCGATCAAGTTGACGTAGACGGAAGAGTTCCTTTCCCTTGCCTGCTCCGAGATAATCTTTAGGTTAGTGCCACTGTTAACCCTCGGAAGTCCAAGCTATTTATTGTTACAAGCTGGCCCAAGGGGGGGGGGGGTGTCATTTGGGCCCCCCCCGTAAATTTTCGAAACGGTTGCACATAAAAGATCAGGCTTTTGCATGGAAGTAGCTTTCGGATTGCTAATTACTTTCCATTACAACAATCAAGTTTTAATTAAGAGCTGTTGCTATGGCAACAGTTGTTTGACAACATGTCAACCATCTTGGCCGCCATCTTGGATTTTTCAAAAATTTTTATTTTATGCAAAACTGAAGCAAATTTTACTGGAATTAGTAGATACAGGTATTTTAAGCCTAAAATAGGAATATAATTGAGAATAGAGTCTAAAGGAAGAAATAAGAACCATTTTTCAAAAAAAATTCACAGTTTTTTATTTTGAACTTTAATTTGCATAATTAATTACACATAAATTATAAGTGATGACGTCATCCAATTAACGTAAAAAAATGCGCTCGTTATCAGACTACAGGTATCGAAAGTTTTGTTTTGATTGCTTGAAAGTGTCAAGTTTTAGGTCGGAAAAACCTATGGGGGTTCCATTTGACGCCCACCCCCCCCCCTTTGGACTTTCGAGGGTTAACGGACTGTACTGAATTCTACCTATATTGTCCGTAGGAATTAAGTCCAGGGATGGCAAGTGGGGACTACTCAGCGCTTTTCCAAAGAAAGCGAGACAGAGTTCCTGTGGACCGCACCAAGAGAAAAGTACGAACAGTACGTAACACTGCCTGCGAGACTCAATAAGACACCTCTGGAGCGCTAACCACAACCTCGTTTTCAGTCTTTTTGGTTAGGTTTCTCGGTTCGGTCACGCATGACAACTACTGGTACATGCGGCACCAGTAGGCCAAAAACAAAGATTCCGCTTTTTCGTTTGGGGTTTTAGACCTTGAAAATATTTGTAGAAAAAAGCGTAATTTATAGAAATTACGGGCTTTTTGTGTGGCTGACTTGTGGAGAAAAGTTATCACTTTTGTCGCTCTTTTTGCCTGAGTTAATTTTATTGTTGGCAGGTCAGAGAAACATGAAGAGTCACGACATTACAGCATTTAGTACATTCTTGTGTATTTTAACAGTTCCAACTCTTGTTAGGTTTGTGGCTGCCTTTTGAGTATGACTGAACTGCTCTATAAGAAAAAAGGATTTTAAAGTTCTGCTGTTGAAAGTGACATGGCAAGACATGATCATACTTAAACTATTCACCTGTTTATTAAGAACGGAGGCATTGTTGATTCTGTAATCTTTGATCTTTGCAATTCAGACAAAAAATATTTTATATTAATGCAAGAATAAATCACATTGGCTACTAACTGATGCTTTTATATCTCATTTATATATTCTTAATACTTTCGCCATATTGTTCAATATAAGCTCATTTTACCTTAAAACATTCCGAGCCCCATCCCTTATATCCTGAATTCGTTACCCTTTTTTTTAACTTCACAACTTTTTCCAAAAGCTGAATCTTCACGATCCAAAGTGCACCGTCTTTGGGACTGAGAACGAGAGGCGGCTTTGTGATCAGAATACCGAAATGTTTATTGGTTCATATAACCAGATGCTGAGGAAAAAGAAACGCTCTTCTGTTCGCGCTGAAAAACACGGGATTAAGGTAGGTAATATTTACCCGTATAACTAATAAAACGGAAACAAAACCAATGTATATTTTTCGTTCTCTGACTGGCTACTCAAACCCCAACTACTCGGTGATAATCGCATGGCAATGTTCGCGAGTGCTTGTTGGGAACACAAAGAATTTCTAGTTTGTAGGACAAAAAAGAAATCTATCAAAATACAAACAAGATGTTGAGTACTCCTGTTTATATGTTACAGAAAATTTTGTGATGCAAAAGGGTACCAAATTCGATATAGAAGACATTAATTTTGGGCTAATAATAAACACGAAAAAATTTCTCGATTCTGATTGGTTGAAAGCAGTGCAGTTTTTTCTTGAAAAATGTGCAAAAACCAAACAAAGTGTAAAAGTGCTTAGCAAAATACAAATTGCGAAAAAACTTGCAAACATTTCTCTCCTTGAGTGTGCTTTGAACTGCCCGGTGATGACTGGCAACTGAGCCGTTTGTAAGTTATCATGGGTTGCATTAATAAATATTTCATCATATGACAAAAAGTCGCATCGAGCGTCACCCCTCTCATGTGTATACGATTTTCCTTAATTTATTTACACTCGTGGGTTTTTCAGAAAGCTCAAATCGCATTCGTCCTACGGGCTCAAGCAATTTTGATACTTTCTGAAAAACACACTCTCTTTAATAAGATTCAGTAGCTTTCGGCTCAGGCTGGCCCTGTTCTTAATTTTTTGACCATTTCAGCCTCGCATTGATCTTAAATTGTTCTTATTTCCCGGTGTTTTTAAACAATGAATTGGTTTCCCGGAACAATACATGCACTAAGAAGTATGTGTATGAAGCTGCACATACAGCGTTCGCGAATGTTAGGAGCTTCCTTATCACTCTTCCAGTGCCCGATGGCGATGATCAAGCTAAATTCTGACAAGATTTGTTTTCATGTATATCTCAATCTGTGTACAAGGAATAAATAACTTTCTTATTTTGTTTGATCAGATTTTCAGCCTGTTGACTGTTGCTAGTTTAATCTTAAGTTTTAGGCCAATCTCAGCCTGGTTGTTCTTATAAAGTTTCTGCTAAAAATCATTTTGGAAGTGTGCCATGCAAGGCTTGAAAAGTCAGAAATTAGATTAGCGTTAGATCTAGAAAAATTTGGCAGAGAAACTTGCATACTTTGGACTGACAAAGCGCATCATACAGGCAATCGGAGGGCACGGTTGAGGTTTACCATCCCCCCCCGGCCCGGCCTCCTCCCCCCTCCCCAAACAAGACAAGTGCTGCACCTCACAGAGTCGATGCAGGTTTAAATAGTTATGTAGGTTTTACCTGCTTTTGGTGTATAATTATAAACGTACTGAACTGTTAACCGGTCTTTTTTTTGGTCTTTTTTTATTTTTTTTTATTTTTTTTTATTGTTATAACAATTTTCTTATTACAATTCTCAAAAAAAAAATTACATCTAAAACGTACATGTTACAGGTGTTACAGGTGTAAGGAACATTTTGCAGTGTAAACATATTACTATAAAATAACTAATTAAATAAATAAAATAAAATCGTATTACAGTACCAGTGCATATGAGATAAAGGGTATGCATCGATACTGCAAACTTTTAAGAAAAAAAAGAGAAAGGGGATAGGTTTAAGAACCGCAAGCAACACTGATTTCCTTTTGGTAATTCACTACTATTTGCTATAACTAATTTTCTTTAGACCAAGGTTTGAAGGGTTGTCCATCTGTTATTAAAAGATACGGCTTTCCCGTTTCGTATTGCAATACATTTTTTTATTTCATACTCCAAACGCAAGTGCTGAAGAAAGCTTTCCAACTTGGGGATAGTTAGCTGTATTTTACACTTGTATATATAGTATTTCGCGGTGAGAACGCAGGAGTTCAGTAGTATTGGTGGATCTGTGACTTTATATCCAAACAATATATCTAAATAGCTGAAATCTATCTTTTATCTTGTGTGTAGACATCACCAATTACTAAAAAGAACCCAGAATTTGCCTACAAAACAACAGTCGTAGAAGAGGGGTTGCATTTCTTCTCGTCCATCTAAGCAGAAAGTGCAGCTCTCTGTGTCTATTAACCCTAGAAGACATAAGGTAAAAATAGTTACACAAAGGCATAAGGGGGGGTCAATCTGACCAACCCCCTGACTTTTGACACCTTTCATCCGATTGACTTGATATTTGGTATATATAAAGAACCTTTATTAAAGTTTCAATTAATCGAAACCACGTGGTGCTTAATTGGTTTCCATAGCAACCAAATCAAAATAAATGACGTCACTGTG
>JAOBRG010111106.1:0-19692 GCA_027574985.1 Umimayanthus nakama | reverse complement strand
TTATATTCATTGCTCCCTACAGGACCTTACACATTCAGTATTGGGGACACATCTGGCTTCTCAAACTACATTCGAGGAGGAATTGTCTCGCAAGTCAAGATGCCAAAATCAGTAGCTTTTGTAAGTTATGTCAGCCAAGACAAAAAATGTAAAATTTGCTATTAATATAATTATAGCTATTCTGCATCTACACATTTGAAACAATGACCACACTTGTGATTAGACCCCAGAGTACAACTAACATATTTTCTTACAGTTTCTTGTCATTTTTTTTCTTCCAGAAATCCTTCAAGGAAGCACTTATGAATCCAGAATTTGTCCTAACTGACTTTGCTAAATTTGACCGGCCAGGTCAGCTTCACTTAGGGTTCCAGGTGGGTCAAGTGCAGTACTGCAGCAGTGTTACTACTTGAATGTTCAATGGTAATTTTTTTGATCAGTATTACTGAACAGTGTGCTTTAAGTTGTGTTGTTGATGGGATGACATGGATAACAATAACTGGAGTCTATATTAATTTTATTGACAAGGCTGCTGTACCCAGTCATGCACATGTAAAGGTAGCTCTGATTTTTCCTCAAGTCCCTGTAAAACGTACAGCAACAATTTCGGTGATAGGTTCCAGGCTTAGAGTACATAGTTACAGTGTCGACGTCACTGTAAGAGTAGTATAACACCAGTGGGAATGACAAAACCATCCACAAGTGGTACAGTAGATCCCAAGTTGAAATGTACAAAATACTAGTTCAAGAGCCAGAACTACATGCAGAAGAACTGACTCAAGTCTGTTCTTACCTAATAAATTCATATAATTACCACAAACACAAAGAACTGTACAAATCGAATGTACAATCAAACTTTTGTCCATGTAAGGAACTCCTTTCTCTTCCATTCCCAATTTGTTGTCATTTTTTGTTCATTCAAAGAGAATTTCGTCTTTTAGGAAAGCTAGGCATGCGCATAGTTACTGTACTGAGAAATCCACAGTGACAAAAAATGATCATACTTCAAAGAGCTTCTTTTTCTTTGAGTTTTTGTATAACGTAAAAACGAACTTGTTGTAACTTCCTTTGTTTTATTTAGAGTTTACATCAGTATGTGAGAAAACATTCATCTCTTCCAAGACCAAGGAATAAGGTGAGACTCGTTGAATTTCAAATAAACAGCCAACAAGCACTTGAGATTTTTGTTTATTTTCAAGAGAAGTGTATTCATTCAGAGAAAGTATCAGTGAGTGTGTGTTAAGTGAACATCATTGTTTTATAATACATGCATGATTGTACACATTGCCCGCCCATTTATACTGTAAGAGAACATTCATCTGAAGATGAAACTCCATTCTTTATTTGTTGCACCACCGGTAGTTTTGAAGAAACAAAACTATTAATTTTCCTTGGAAATATGTGGTACCTTGGTAAAAAAACCTAAAATTGTATTGAACTTTGAGGAAGCAATGTTGTCTTCCATTTTTTATTGTTGTCACAGATCCCTTCATAAACTTTGGTTTGCTGACACTGCAACCCGGTGTTTTTTGTGAGCTACTGTTGTCACCACTAACAGTAGATGGCTGTAATCAAGTTTAAACTAAATAATATTAATAGTGTAATCTAGTTATCAAAGATGTTCCCCATCACGGAAGCTACATGTAAATGATATAAATGTTCTTGTTTTAGCCTACCACCTTTTTCACTGCTACAGTTTGATACATGATCTCTGGGTTTCTTTGGTTGCTCTGATTATGTAGTTAGATTGGCACTGGCCCAACAGCCCATTTTAATCTACAAATACACAACTTATATTTAACGCTTACTTGAAAGATGACTTGATTGATGGTAACCAAAACTTAAAAATAGTAACAATCCCATCAGAAGGGGCACGTTATCAGCAGCGAAGCAATCCAGATTGTGAGATTGTTAAATGATATATTTAGGTATTATCTCTTGCTGCTACTTTCCTATGTATGCAATAGTGTTTGATTAACCAAAGCTATCTGTTGTTTTTCTTTTAGGAAGATGCAAATAAACTGATAGCACTTGCAAAGGAGTTAAATGGAAACGCTTGTGCAAAGGTAGAAATCATTTTTTTAATACAAGATATGTTTTAATGTGGGAATGGCAGTCTATACTTTGCATTGTACATGTAAATTCTTCATTTTTATTTTTCCTTTGTTTTTCATTTTCCCTTTTCTTCCTTTACTTTATATTCTAGTTTTCACTGGTGAATTAGGCACAAGTTCAGTACTGAACATAAGATAAAAATGCAAGTCAATTTTCACAATCATGGAATAGATAAAAGCGTAACTAAAAAACGCTATCACAAGAAAATGTTCAAACACACGTTTTTGTGCTTATTACTGTACTTCACTGGTGAAGAAACAAATGATGTGTTTGTTTTCTTGCGTATTTTTCTTAGGTTTTTGCTGATATCTGATTGCCTCCGGTGGCGTGTGTTCCATCTTAATATGTTATTTTAAAACTGTACTAGTGTTTTTGCCTTTTTCACCAATAAAAACTAGACAGTCTAAATTTTTAAAACCCAAGATTATATAGAGTTTCCTTTTTGTCACTTTTTGTTTTTTGTTTTCTGGTTCCCCTATAGGTTTCCCCTTCAAACGTGCATTTTGTCCTTAATTTTCTCTCCTTGTTGCGTTGCGTCCCTTTCCTTCCCTTGCCAAGCTGTCAGTACAATGTACAGTGCTTGGTTGAATATAAGTGTGTTTACTGATCCACAAACGTCTGTGGACAGGAATGTTAAACCTCTGCTTCAATCGCTCTAGTTTCTATCAGTTGATTTGGAATTAATAACAACGACATGTACTTCTTCAAAAGAGTAGGTAATCTTGGTATTGTATCCTGTATGCATACCGCCTATTCCAGCTGGTAAAAGATTGTGCTATGAGGTCAAGAATGTATGAAATGACTACCTGGGCTGCCTATTTATACTTTGACTATTATAACTACTTTTGCACGTCTGGTTTGACTTCAGGAGCCGCATCTTCACAGTTTAGCTTAAGCGTGCTGAAATTGCACAATCAGCCGCACTTTAGCTTCCTCTTTACCTACAAAACTTAAAGGTACTTTTCTCATGCTGTTTTCTATCGCTCACCAGGTTGAGGAACTAGATGAGAAGCTGTTGACACAATTTGCATACAATGCAAGAGGTGACTTCTGTCCAATTCAGGGGATCATTGGAGGCATCACTGCCCAGGAAGTTATGAAGGTACTGCACGTTTATTATTTTTACTTGATGCATGCGTTATACATTGGAGCATATGTAGACTACAACTGACAACACTTTTTATTTACTCCCGATGCGTTTGACAGTTACAAAACACTTACAGCTTAGGTTGAAAAGAATAATAAGGAATGCTGTAAGGCATTAGCTTCAAGCAGCAGCCATTTTCTCTTAGCAGCGGGCTCCGGGGAAACGAAATGTGACAGCTGCTTGGAAGGCTTTGTTGACGTGAACTATCCATATTGGCAAAGAACACAAGCGTTTTATTCAACTTATAAGTGGGGAAACGCTATGAATACGGATTGACTGATAAAAGTAACCTAGAAATGCTTCATTTTATCCATGAGTTTTAAATTGAAAAACACTACCTTTGTTTTTAATGATACCGTTCCATACATGTACGACTGGACTTCGGAATTCTGATGTTCAAGATACCACAATAGTTTGTTAATTTTGGGAGGTAGCAAACTTTGCAGCAAGCTCTGTTAAGGAGATTATCAAGACAGTTTCACGACCACATTTGAACAACTATAGAACTCCGAGTGGCGCTTGACATGTTGAATAAGTTTTAGCAGACTGTCAAGCATTCATTTTGGTTTGAGACAAAGCAGGTAATCTTGCTCCTGCAAGTCTTCTAATGTAGGCACACGAGGAATTGTGCATGTCAGTTTCCTTCACATGCACTGTGTTCTCCATACTTCGTTCTTGTTGTTCTCATGGCGTAACGTTACACAACTACTCGCCAACTTCGGATAATGCTGTCTCATCTAAGACCCATAATGCTATGTTTCAATAATCCTACTGCATGTGGAAAAACTCTAACTCTAGAGAACGTACGTTATTTTCTCGATCGGTATTATTGCTGTGTTTGTCAAGCCTTATATTGTTGTGTTTGTTTACAGGCTTGTAGTGGCAAGTTCAGCCCTATTCAACAGTTCATGTACTTTGACAGTTTGGAGTGTTATCCAGAGGAAGGCGATATCACTGAAGCATCTTGCCAAGCGGTAATCATACTGTCTCATAGTTTCGGTGGACATTAGTTTCCATCCTGATCACTGAGTTTAAACCTTGTGTTAAGTGCTAAAAGTTTTATGCTTTTTACAGACTGGATCACGATATGATGGACAAGTTGCCGTTCTGGGCAGTGAATTCCAAAAGAAACTATTTTCTCAGAAGTATTTCCTGGTATGTATCTCGAAGTTACCATTCTGTCAAATGTTGAGTTGATGTAATGGGTTGGCTACAAATTGATTGATTGGGCAGAAAAACGAGTTAAACATAGGTTTACTAATGCAAGTTGAGATACATTAGTGATGGGAAAGCATTGATGAAGCAATATTTTAGTACCAAAAAACCCATAGATGTAATCAAACTAAACTAAACTCTAGGAAATAATCACTGCAAAGTAAAACTGCTAAACAAAACGTACCAAAATCTCAACCCTAACCCTAACCCTAACCCTAACCCCAAAGATCAAAGGCTAAACGCCAAACCCTAAGCTACAAGCCTAGAAAAGCTTTACCTCCCAATGACAACAATACTTTACTAGTAGTGCTTTGTACAAATATGTTATCCTCTACAATGAAGGAACACGTTGATTGAAACACGGTAGTATCTATTAAAGCCCAAAAAGCTTTTGTTGAAAGATTCTTAGTGCAACTTTTATTTTTGGACAGTTAACTTTGCTCATGAATGACCTAGTTGCCTCCCGGTCATGGTGACATTTAAGACCCTATACTCCCCCCAAGGTAGATGGGTACCTGTAACTGCTGGCTGCGTGGGTGGGTGGTTCAGTTTAATTACGTTCAAAAGGAACCTTAAGCTTAACACGGGCTCTGTTAACGACATGAAATGGATCTTGATCTCGAGGATCAACACAAAACTACGCTGGTCCATTATTTTTCTTGGCTGCCTCATCAACAACGTAGAGTTACTATACAAAAACAGGTTTTGTTTTGTTTATATTTAATCTTTCTGCACTCATGCTTGAAACAGGTTGGTGCAGGAGCAATTGGCTGTGAGCTCCTGAAGAATTTTGCCATGATGGGTCTGGGCTGTGGCGAGGGTGGCAGCATCTTTGTCACTGATATGGACACTATTGAGAAGTCCAATCTAAACCGACAGTTTCTCTTTCGCCCTGCCGATGTCCAGGTGTGTAGCTAATTTTATGTTCTATTGGCATGAGTAACATTCTTTGTATGAGATATGTATGATCTCTCTTTGTCTAATTCTCTGGACCTTGCATCCAATCTTACAGTTACATCACCAGCATGTGATCAGATTTAAGAGTACTGTGCTTGCCGCTCTCGTTCGCCTTATCAAAAAATATGTACATGTTGTCATTTCAAATTTGAAAATTTTCGCATCTAAACAACTTACAGACACGATGTAATGTACAATTTTTGTCATTGTCTGCCCAATTTATCATAAAAAAGTTTAACTGGAATCAAGAGAGAGCTTTATTTATACTGAACGTGCTTCTTCTACCGGCTCTTCACATGCTTACAAATGTTATTTGAATCCTACTTCTTTTTCATGAAAAATCTGGCACATCTGTGGTCACCAATTAATAACTTCTGCCAAAAGGTGGGCGTTGAATCAAAGGGTAAAATTGCTCACCTAGAATATTTTAGGTGAGTTTTGTTTCTAGGGTCTTTAAATGGCAAGCAGTGTAAGACCCATTTGAGTAGGTCTAACACCATCCAGCAGCGTTGTTGGTCCAGTGTTCAATACTTTTCCAACAATGTTACTCAAACATGTTTTGTCCATGATAGTCCTTTAGACCCGCTCAGCATCACGCGATAGAGGGTTCAAACATATACAACATGTTGCGTTCAGCAGTGTTGGATAGTGTAGGAACCCTACAATAAGTGTTGTTCGTGACATCCGGATATTATTTTTTAGAACCTTGAACACAATCTTTGCCTTCTACTCTTGCAGCAAATGAAGTCAGAAGTTGCAGCAAGAGCTGTGAAAGAAATGAACCCTGACGTCAACATCACTGCCCACCAAAACCGAGTTGGACCTGAGACAGAAAGTATCCTCTTACATGGAATGTGCCCCACTTGATATTTCCTATCGTTTTGTACCAACAACATTCTCAATATTTCACGTTGCTAGCGTGTACCAGGCAAATTCGCAAAAGTTCACAACTTATATTCCGAGTTGCGGAAATTTTGTCGTACTCTCTAATTCTAAAAAGCAAAATTTTTTCAGAAATGACGGCAGTCTTAGAAAACATCAGCACACTTTCGCAATTTCACGTTTGACAATCGGTTGTGATTTGTAGCTGTTTAGCGGGTTGGAATAGTATTTAGCATTAAACTGGGACAGGCAAAGTTCTAGTAATAAAGCGGGTTCACTCTACCTTAAGAACTTCAGAATTAATCAAAGTTTTTTTCTTTTGCTTTAGTTACAATAAATATAAATTGTTGATTGTGCAGTAGCTGATGTAGACTGTTCAGATTTTGCGGATGTTTCGTGAATAATCTAACTGTAAGTGCATTTTCTGTTTTACGTTATCGCATGCATAAAGTTATCTTTCAGTGTTTCAGATCTCTTTCGTTTATTTGCTTCCATCAATAAGATGGTTCTTGCAATAACCAAATGGAATTTTGATTATTCATTGTATGATAGTAATCATGATCTGGCCTTAACTACTCATAGAAACGTATGATGATACCTTCTTTGAGAATCTTACAGGAGTAGCAAATGCCTTGGATAACATTGATGCCAGTAAGTAACTTTCTGACATTTACAGTTAAAACTTTTTCATTGCCACGTGAACAGAAGCTCAATTCAGTGAACTGTGCATGCTTGTCTCTTAAGGGATGTACATGGACAGACGATGTGTGTACTATCACAAGCCATTGTTGGAGTCTGGCACACTTGGAACGAAAGGAAACACTCAGGTATTGTCATAATTGTGTGGAGTATTGTGATTTTGACAGCACTGAAAACATCCATTTACTTTTATGAATACATGTATACTAACATCATTTGCTTTAGTCATACTTTGTAAAGCAAAGTCGTTCAGTATAAAAATCGACTAGTGTCCTTGTTTTGTTCATTTCTTTTCGTTCATCCACCTTGACCACGCACAAAACACAAAAGGTGTTGAAATGCAAGTTAATAAACGAATTATAACCAATCGAGACATTTTGGCTCAAAACAAACATTCAACATACAATGTTTACCAGTGTTGTACACTCCTTATAGAAAGACCATCAGTTAGCTTTATCGACTATGGGTATGATGGCTTGTCATTGTATTTGTAGTTGCATCTTTTTCCGCAGCAAAGAGAAATCAACCCACAAGCCTCAGGGTTTATATTTGTGAGATAAGCATGAGCCTAGCCTATTATATCTCAAGGGAAAGTTAAAATAATAACAAGTGTGATATGAGATGGAATAAAATTGCAATGGCCAGTAATCCTTTGTCATTACCTTTACATAAAACGTTTATGATTATGTCGAACAAACCGTGATTGTGTGCATTGTTTTATTCTGTTCGTGTTTACAGCTCCCTCTGATAGACATGTTTGAATGGCCCTTCAATGAAGCCAGTTGATCTCATTTCGGGGCTGCAAATGGCATGCAACTTTGCGTGTGTGATTCGCTGCTAATTACCACACAAATACTTTGCACGTTTTTACCTGTTGAAAGGAACTGTAGCGTTGCAATATGAAAACAATCAATGTAATGCTGTAAACGTAGACTAAAATTGGCACCAGATTTTGTTTGATGTTATCATCAATTTTTTATTTGTTGAGGACCATGAATTTTTCAGCCTCACTTTTACCCTGATTATTAAGTAATTGAATAGCTAAATAAACGCTTAAGTAATATTACGACATATGGCATGTGCTTGAAACTAACTGACAAATTGAACACAACAGTCGAAACTTCTGATAGTGGAATGGGTGTTGTTTTTCCTAGGTGGTGCTGCCAAACCTAACAGAGTCATACAGCTCTTCACAGGACCCACCTGAGAAATCTATTCCCATTTGTACTCTAAAGAATTTTCCAAATGCAATCGAACACACCCTTCAGGTATGAAAGAGTTCTGATAAATATTGCGCTTTTATAATGAAATGCTGGTAGTTGAAGTAGTTGTTAATGGTTTAGTTACTTGTTTCATGTGCAGTGGGCAAGAGATGCTTTTGAAGGCTTCTTCACAATTCCGGCGGAGAACGTGAACCAATATTTAGGGTAAGGATATGTTGTTTCTTATAAACCGGTTTTCGTTTGACCCCGAAAAATTTGTTTGCTATACGTTTTTTGTTTCGTCTGTCAATGCCAGGAGATACGAAAACAGAAATACTTTAGTGATTTTTAGCCAAACGGTTCGTTTGTCCAGTTACAAAGGACTTTCAAACTGTAGCTGTACACTCAGTCTGTTGAAACCAGGTGTGAATGTAATCTTGTTCGCTCGTAAAAACCAATTCAAATTCAAAAGTACGACGTCAAAGGAACACGTTCCAAAACGTCAGGATGGCACGCGTGTTCGTAGAACCAATCAAAACTCGAGAATACGCCTGACATTCGGTTTCATGGTCAAATGGAAATCACTCAATACAACGCTTTGGTTTTTAAAAGTCCAGACAGTTACTGTTAGGCATATACATACGTAGCTTCGGTGATAAGGAAAAGTCGTCTGCTCATTAATCTTGATGTACAGTATCTTGTGCGTTTATTGATGTTTCTTGTTTTGTTTAACATTAAGCGATCCTAAGTTTGTGGAAAGGACGGACAAACTTCCTGGGATGCAAGCAGTAAGTCAAGTGATATGATTAAGAAGACATTAGCAATGTTGTGATATCGGAACTGCCTCAGTAACATAGTATAGGAAACTGAAGCTATAAAAATACCAGTTTCAAAACTCCGATCTTTTCTGAAGATTTGTGAAGATTTTCCTAAACGTTTTAAAATTCTCCGGAAGTCTTTTCAGAAACATTTCTCAGACGATTTTACGGAGGTTTTTCAAAGAATTCCAAAGACTTGCCCAACACTTCTGACGACTTTCGAAAGTTTTTTATACCCTTCCAAAACACTTTCGATCACTGATTTCCAATTTTTTCAAGTATGTGAAGTTCCAGCATAACAGTGCCAGTGTAGGTTGTAGTTTTGTATGTGCTATTGAGGTTACAATACACGCTATTAGGCAATAACTCACAGTCGTGCAACTATATTCAGTTGCCAATTTGTTGTAGGTGTTCTGTTGTAACGATGCTTTGCAGGCAATAGCAGAAGTGTCACTATCAGGGGTCGTCCATTCTTTCATCGTTTTTGACAATGTACAAGACGTAATCTTTTGCAAAACTCCTCCCCTCCCCCAAAAGCGTACGAATAAAAAGCAATAAAGTTATGAATTTGCTGAAACATTATCGTCTTTTTTTAATTTTGGAATAAACGTACATCACCCTTGAACCCCCCCCCCCCCCCCAGCGTTCGTTTTGTACGCTTGTGGTAATGATGCAAAAATGGACACACCAATTGCCAACCATTGTATGACTGTATGCTTGTATTACAATTTTTGTGTTGACCAAAGAGCCTGATATTAATAATAAGTATTTTTGTGTGTTTTGAACGCAGTATGAACTCTATGAATCAGTTAAAACCAGCTTGGTAGACGAACGACCTGCTGACTTTGCCGGCTGTGTGAAATGGGCCCGTCTGCAATTCCAAGAGAACTACTACAATACAATTGCACAACTGTTGTACAACTTTCCACCAGATCAGGTACAGTACAGTTACCGTACTAGAGACATTTATGGCAGAAAATGAGCTGGACTATTGGTAAATCAATGGAAAAATTCCTTCAGATCACTGAGTTTGCTTTTCTGAGTTCTGTTTTACTGCCATTTGTAGGTTGTTCCAGAAACTGCTCAAGTTTTTTCAGCTGCTCATCTTTGAGTGTGGCTGCGATCGTAATGATTTCAACTTTAAAGTTCTCAGATATTGCTTAATGTATTGCTCTCAGTTCAAACTAGTGTGTGCTTTTTCCAGGTTACGAGCTCGGGCCAGCCCTTCTGGTCGGGGCCTAAGAGATGTCCACACCCTCTTGTGTTTGATCCTGTTGAGGTATGTTGAATGCTTGTGAATATTGTTATAGTTCAACTAATAACAAATCAAGGAACCATGCTAGATTCACTGAGGAAACCCTAGACTATACATGGGACACTCCTAAATATGGAATGCAATGGTTAACGAGAACAATTACCTCACACACAATACAGATAGTTAAGGTTAAAGGATCACAGCTGCTCATTTCTCCCACTTCGGTCGCAGTGTTGTGGGAATTTGGAGAATTTTGGTGAAGAAAACGTACCGCGCTTTGAGGCTTTCCATTTAAACAGACCAGAACCAGATTGATTTCAGTTTGCCAAAATAGACAAATGGAAAGTAATCTTATACAGATTCTATCATCTTTGGCACTGGCATGTGCGAGTGTTGTCTGCTGGTTTTATTTAACCGTTACCCATCTGCTTTAATAGCTATGGACGACTTTTGGTACGAGGGCAGTTTTATACACCAAAACTAATTGTCGCACTCTCTAAACTCTTTAGACTATGCACATGGATTATGTTGTGGCAGGCGCCAACTTGAGAGCTGCCATGTACGGAATCAAGGGTAAGTTATGGCCAGGTATCAAGCCGGTGCGACTACACTAACCTCACACATGCATATATTGCATGGTAAAACTGGCGGTATTTATGATAATACTGTAGATCATCGACTATAAGGTATCTGCGGTGACAGGACATTGGTATTTTGAATGTTGATTAGCTGAGCGCTTATGAAAGGACGTACTTGGGGTCAACGATGTGAGCTAGTCGCCACCAAACCTTGGTGTTTGTAGGTATTCATTTGTAGGTATTGATGGTAATCGTCCATCATTGCTTATGGACCCAATGTTGTAGGTTTGATGTAATAAACTTCAGAAGAACACTTTCTTATACTATGAACTACCTCCCAGCGTTGTTGAGATTTTAACGTTTTCCAATTCCTGGGAAAAGAAAGGTTTTTGCTCGGTGAAGCAACAGTTATTCACTCCTCAAATACTTAAAACTCAACTTACAGTTTATCTATGTTCCGGCCATAAGACAATTACTGGATCTTGATGTTATTTTGTCTACTTCCACAGGCTCTTCAGACAGAAGCTACATTCTGGAAATTCTAAAAACAGTGTCTGTGCCAGAATTCAAACCACGTTCAGGTGTGTTTCTTCCTTTCTTGTATTGCATTAAGTGGCCCGTAAGAAAGAGGAGGTTTCCTGTAAGCGGACATACATGTATGTACCTAACGCGCTAGAGCCTAAAAAGGACAATGAAATAAGAAATGAATAAAAGCTGAGTATTCCTTTAGAGAGCACTGGGGACCTTCAAGGAGCTGTGAAGGGTCTTGTAACCTCCTACAACTTTGCACGAACAGGAGCCCTGAAGGAATAGCTAAGATCATCAAACCAAGTGAAGTTCAGTTGTTTGATTGTCGAGATAACCAGTCTCAAATTTCTTAAACTTTATATTACAGTCAACTTGGTCACGATTTGATATTGACGTCGTGTGAAACAGCAGTTGATTAGCGATGTTCAAACTTATAAACTATTAATGATTGTGGCAGGATGACTGGAAAGGATCCCTGTCTTATCTTGTTATCATACATTAGCTGTATTTTCCTTGACTTCAGTTATTGTTCGCTGGAACTAAAGTGTAATTCGAAAGTGGTCAATCATGATGCTTCCAAAAACTTAAGATTTCCATTTAAAAAACCAAATTACGGGCAGAGACAGACTCACACAAATCTTTTTAAACCATTGTGACTTTGCCACTATTCCAAAGATTCCCCAAAATGTTTGGCCTCAACCTACAAGTCAACCTGGGTGACCCGAACTTTTCTACTGTTTTAGGTGTGAAAATTGCTGTCACTGATCAAGAGGCCGAACAAGAAGCCAACTCTGGGAATATGGGTTAGTTTGAAATAATATATTCGTTATTAGTATAAACTCAAAAAGTGGATGGAGGATATCACTTTCGCGTGCTTTGATTAGTAAAAAAAGTAAATATTCATCCAAAATCACTTTGAAGCATTCGCGCATGTACGTCTGACCTGTTCGGATGAAAATAAATCATTTTTGAAAGTGATATTCACTTGTTGGGTTTATACTAACACAATTATTCCCCTAAATGTTCATGCCTAGTGAAAAATATCCATGTCGCCCCTTTGCAGCTACATATTCCACTATTCACCTCCATTTTGGGAAATAGTTGTTGAGTCTAACACATTCGGTCTTGTGTATAGGAGCTGTACAGGAACGGTCCAGACTAGGAGACACTTAATATAAAGCTACTTGACTTTTTTCCGAGTCTTTGATGGCATAACACGAAAATTCATCAGGAGAGTTATAAATCGCTTGTTATAAAACCGGTGTAGTCATTGCTACAATAATAGAAGGAGTGGAATGAATGCTCGTGTGACGTCTCCATGGATCGAGAGGATGGCGATGTTAAATTCAATCGGGATGATTTTACCATTAGTAGTATACCCCCCAAGGCGGAAATGGAATGTGTGGCATCCATATAGCAAGAGCTCTTCACGTCTGTTTTAGTAGAATCTTTGCTGGCGTAATTGTTTACACATTTTAATTTTTTCCTTATTAGCACAGGTACAACTTTAGGTTTCAGTGGAACGGAGACCTGAGAATTAATTTCCGTCACACAGCTAACATTCATTAGTGCAATATGCCAAACGCATTTTGTGTAGCGAACTCTTGGAAGGTTTCAGAGAACGTATGGCTGGTTAGCAAAAGTTACGACCAGGCTGTGTGAATCTTAGTTATATAAAAACCTTAAATTATTCAAACACTATTTTTTGCAAATATTTTTGATAGGTGACATTTAACTTTCGATGAGGCAAAATCTGATTCACCCTCTACTCTTAGAACGAAACACCCCATTGGATAAAAAGACAATAAAAGCAACCCAAACCTTAACCCGTAAACTAATTATGAAGTTGTCGCATTGGTCAAAAAGATAGATGTCACGTATTATGCTGGTTCACAGTGATTAGTAATAATTGTTTTGGTTTCATTCTCACAGATTCAGAGAATACTGATACACTGAAGGCCAGTATCCCATCTCCAGAATCGTTTAAAAGTTTCAAGATGATACCTGCAGACTTTGAAAAGGTGATTGAATCTAATGTCGTTTCGTTGGGGAAAATGTAATAATTTCCCATGATTAATTGTGCAGTTGAGAACTGAGTGCGTGTCAAAACGGGGAATTTTACTCCAACTTTTTTGCACTTCTAAATCATTCCATGGTTTGTTTATATATTTGTTTGTTTGTTGGTTAAGTTTTTTTTATTTTTTTCATTAGTTTTTTTTGGTTAGTTATTTTAAGGCTTCTTGTAATCCGTGTATTCCTCTTTTCTAAAAATTGTCTTTCCAGCTTTTCACATTAAGCTGACTTGTTTGACAGTTATTGTAAGTAAATTTGAAACAAGTCACAAAGAAGGATAAATTGATTTTTAATGGCGCTTTACCTTTATTCAAAATAGGAAAACGTGATATCTGTCACTGAAAAAGATATACGGGTAACTGACAACTTAGAAAATCCGCTCAAAATTCACCCGACCATCGAAAATCCTTGGCACGAATGAAATTCGTTGAAAGCTGCATGTTCGCAGTTACTCATGTTTTAAATTTTAGAATTTGTTCCGTGAATGAATAAGGTTTTTCAAACGATCTCAGCCCTTATGTTGGCACGGTAGCAGTCCTGATTGCAATTTGCCTTGTTTAAATTTTTTGAATTTGACCTTTTAATTAAACTGTTTGACTTCCCTCTAGGACGATGACACTAACTTTCACATGGATTTCATCGTTGCTGCGTCCAACCTTCGAGCCACTAACTACAGCATCCCGCCCGCAGACAGACACAAGGTGAGACTTCACGGCTGGGCACATGAACAAAGATTCTAGTGAATGAGTTGGTGGCAAGAAAAAGTTTGATTCGAGGGAAATTTAATCGTTTTAGGGGCAGATTGAGGATCTACTTGGAACCATAACGATTTCAGTAATGTGGTCTCCTGATTAGAAGTTATCTGTTGGCTTTGTTAATACCTTTGTTACAGTTTGTTGCAGGTAACCGTCAATGAATACGATTTTGATACAAATGGGTTGTAGATTGTAGCTGGTTTTAAAGAGAAAGCTATTATTATGCACTGATGAGTCAATTATTTAATTAGCAAGGGTTTGATATAAAATTTGTTTCACCTTGAGGTTGAATGTGAAGTACACAATTCGAGTGGTAACCCTTCAGACCCTTTCAAGTTTTTATAGACTGCAGGCTTTACATGCAATGAGTTTTCAAATTGTGTTGTGTTACGTTGCTTACAGAGAAAATAGTGATTCGGATCATGCCAGATTCTTAAATGATTATCTGTCACTTTATAAATAATGTAAGCGTTACACATATTGAGTTGTATTGTTTTGTTGGGAAATGAATTATACAGGATACCTGTTTATAATGCAATCTTTGAGCTTTGCACATATCGAACTTTACAATTATGTTACGGTACATTAAGTTATAGTACTGATGGAAGAAGGATTAGGAAGGAATAATATATACAAGATTCTTAATAAATATGACATCTCACGGTCGTTTGAACCTCACAGTCTGCTGCTGTGTTACTCAAGACGCATTTTGTTTTTTTCTCTCAGAGCAAACTGATCGCTGGTAAGATCATCCCGGCCATTGCCACCACAACCGCCATCGTGAGCGGCCTTGTGTGCCTGGAGTTGATCAAGGTAAGACAGTCCTTCTTTGTCTCAGTCGAATCCTTGCCATGCATGGGATATCGCACTTATCACGGAACAAACAATTTTAAAAATGCTTTTAAACATGCAGTGGTGATTCAGTCACAACGCTAAGGTTTCTTGTCTACCCTCGCAGATTGTTCAAGGAAGCAAACAGCTGGAGACGTTCAAGAACGGGTTCATTAACCTTGCACTGCCGTTCTTTGGATTCTCAGAACCAATCGCTGCACCCAAGAACAAAGTATGTGAAGTACTTACTGTTACTGTTCCGTTACGTGCTGTTTATTCCTATCAGGCCCGAATGGGGAATTGGTTGGCTCAGCTTCATAACCAGCGGTGTGGGCACACGGGGTTAAGTATTTTCAACATTGCACAAAAACTTTCAAGATTTTTTGAAAGGGATATGTGTGTGTTTGTGGGAGGGAGGATTCTGGGACTGAAAAGTCCTTGAAAATCATTCTAAGTCCTTCAGAATCCTGAAATTGATTGTCAGCTATACCCTCTGTATCAAGTATTGTTTGCCGAACAAGGTTCATGAATCTGCTAAAGAGAACCATCCTTGAACTGCCCGTATCCTGAAAAAAGAGTTGAAATGAAAAGCTGCTGTTTGGAAAGACTCCCAAATTACTTTTTACTTTTCGTTATCTTAAATCGAAGAACGCATTCAAATGGTTTGAAATGCTCAGAAACGCTTAAAAGAATCAGAGAAGTCATCAAAAAGCATTCATAGCGTTTTTGGAACAATCTTGTGGAAAAGTGAGTGGGTCCTGCTGAAACGGCCTGTAGTTGGTCCGTGGCGCCGAAGCCAGTTACAGAATTGCACACATTTTAAGAGTCCTACTGACGATCAGTCATGCAGTTACTGTTTGTTTCACATAGACCAGCACACGTCGTTATATGAACAAATGAATTGACGTAGTTATTGGTTACATTCTTATTGTTCTTTGTATCAACAGTACTACGAAACGGAATTCACCTTGTGGGACCGTTTTGAGATCAACGGAATGAAAAAGACTGGAGAAGAGATGACGTTGCAAGAGTTGCTGGACCATTTTCAGGTATTGCAATCCCGATAAAGGTTAGGGTTAGTAAATCCCTATGTGTATGTAGACATGTGCCAATGTTCCTCAAAAATGTTAGTTAAACCTCCCGATAGAGGTTTAATTAACATTTTGCTGGGATCGCGATCCGCAATATAAAGTGGAAGAAAATATGTTCTTCGTATTCGCAACTCCGTCAATTCGAAATATTTTTTCTTCCAACTAGCTGCAATATAATGTGGTATTGACGGCTCAGAATCGCAATTAGTTTATAGAATGTCACTTTCAATTTTGTAAATACTATAAACACATACATACACATATACACTTACGCAAATGCATACCCATGCGGATATACACTCATACACTCTTGTGCAAGCGCACACATACACTTGCACAGGTACGTACACTGACTTGTACGCTTGCTCGTGCAAATGTGCGTGTGCACATAAACATATTCATCTACATACACAAAAACAAATGAACACTGGCACATGTCTACATACACATAAGTAAATGAACATTTACAGCTGTTTCAAAAAAGGTTGTCATAGTCAATAGTCGATACTGGAACCGAAAGGAACCATGGGTACGCTCATGACGAGTGATATTGCGCCAGCGAAGGTTGTTACTGCATAGCCGTGGTATTATAAGATGAACCTTCATTCCATATTTTGCAAAGTCGATGCTAACAGTGAGATTATTTGTGCTGCTTGGATCCCATAGTTCTTTCGGTTCCAGTATTGGACTATTGACTATGACAACCTTTTTTTGAAATAGCTTTATACATATATACACACATGCACACTCACGTATGTGCACTACCAACACATACTTATACAAATGTGCACATACACACACGTACATGTACATGTAGACATACGCGAATGACAAGGATGACAAGCAACAAATTCAGGCAATAATAGATGCACGGCTGTGTTTATGCATGCGGAGAGTTCTTCTGTTGTCACTGGTTCCTTTTCCTTCAGTCATCGGGTTTTTTAGCTAATGGACTTGCTGTTGTTGTTTACAGGAAAAACACAATCTTGAGATCACCATGCTGTCCCAAGGCGTGTGTATGTTGTACTCTTTCTTCATGCCGCCAGCTAAACTGAAAGAGAGACTCAGTATGAAGTAAGTCCTTTGTCTGTCACGTACCGGTGATGTGGTGAATTGATCTAATTTGTGTTCCCGGGGTGGAGACCGTCAACTTTAATGGACGATTTTTTTACGGCCGACCCTCAGGCATTTGACAAAATCTGGTCCACTGACACTATCCCCCTTCCCGCCCCTTGCCCGTACTCCCCATCCCTCCTGGGCTTTACATGGATAGGTGCATTAGTCACATGATGTTTTCCTGATTGTGTTGTTTCAGTTTAGTGGCAAATGAAATATAAGCTGACTTAGAAGGACCACATTTCCCCAAGCTAACAGCTTTTGTAACGTTCTAGGATTTCCGAAGCTGTCGTTAAAGTGTCGAAGAAGAAAATTAAACCTCACGTGAAAGCACTGGTGCTTGAGCTCTGCTGCAATGACACGGAGGGGGAGGACGTTGAAGTGCCATACATCAAGTATAACCTCCGCTAAGAGGCTGCGCACTCGCTTCTGCGACCCACGTATCCACGATCAAGATAATCTTGAGATATTGTTTCTGCTCCTTTCTAGAAAACGGTCAGGATAAACGTCCTGTTATAAACAATCTTCCACAAGACTGACAAAGTAGAATATAATGGCACATAGCACCTGCAATTCCATGTACGATCTGGTCATTTAAAAGTTGAAGTTTGGTTCACTGAGGTTTTTGTCCCTATCGTAATTGTAGGAATGAAAAATACAGATGTGTTTAACACCTGCAGCGTGTCCTGGTCTTGTTGTAATCTACATACCTTTAGTTTTACTTGGTCTGTATACAACTGGCTTTATCGAAACATTTAGCATTTCTCTTCCATATTATGTGACCATAAAGTGGTAAGTTTTGTGATTAGAATCCCCCCTTAGTGCGACGGATATCTAAACCTACAAACCTATACATGATGTCGTAATTGGACCTGATGTCCGGACCTGAACAGAGGTCGATGATCAAGTCAAGGTGGCGGAGACTTTTTCTTCCCGAAGTGTGAGATTAGGAAGTGGTAAGTTTGTAAACTGCGAAGATGATTCACTTACAGCAACAACAACAAGGTCGGGGAAAAGGCGCCTTCGATTCAGAATCTAGGAACAAACGAAATAGAAACTTTGTTCAAACTTTTTGGCCCTAACTCCTGTCACGTTAGAAGAAAAGCACAACTGAGTCATATCTCTTGCCCCAGTCATTTGTTTTAACTAGATATGTGATTGTTCTGCGAGTTGTGTTAGAATTAAGAATTTTTATTCTTATTCCGGAGTAGACGGAATAAGGTCAATCAAATGCACCCAAATATGCCGTCTTTATTCAAACATTGAATAGATTACAAATGATGACGTCTTCCATTTTACTTTAAAAGAACTTTTCCTAACTTGATTGCAGGTACTCAGTGCAAGTTTCATGTGGATTTCTTCGAAGTTTCAATTTTTAGGTCGGAAAACTCTGGGGAAGTCACTTTGACCCGTTTTGTTCCTCTCGGTTAATTCGTTGTCTCTTCCTGGGTGCACGCGCTGCGTTTGATGCGGTATAAATATAGCTCGGTGCAAAACGTCTCCACTGTCAAATATTGATAATGTAACAAGTTTTTGTCAAGTTGATGCTTAGTCGAGTTTTTATTTTAGCAAAGGTAGCACAAAAAGTGAATATAAAATTGTTAAATCTGACACCCTTCGAAATATGGTTATCTCCGTCAAATATGTCATTTCTCTTTGCCCGAACGCAACCCCCACCGTGAACAAGACGGGGAGAAGCAAATTTTCTGACTCTCGTCGCGTTGGTTCCACCGCACAACTTCATTTCTAAATGGCAAAGCGTATTCGCTCTAAATCCACTATTTATTAACTGGAACGATTGCTTTAAACATGTACAAAATGAATTATTCTATAAAAAGTTCGCTACTTTGAGAAATAAACAAAACTTCTTGAAATAAAGTTTAATACTCAAAAATTACACGTGTTCCACTGACTCCAGCTCCAGAATTCTGGTCATGCCATTCGTATTTTGCGTATAGCTGTTCATGTCGGATAGTATACAAAACTAACCCTAACCCCTAACCCTACCCTACCCTAACCCTAGCTCAACGCCAACGGCTTAAAGCGGTTCGTCTGGAGTTTACAGGGTCGCGGGGTTCGAGTCCGCTTGGGGGATTTGAACAGTTTTTTTAAAGAGTTTGTTTTCTTATCGCTTGTGCACCATAACTCTACTGACCACTGTACTAAGACGCTTGGGCGAATTTAACTAAGACGCTTGGGCGAATTTAATACAGGTTTAATGGCACGCCTCAAGTTACAGAGAAAAATCGATAAAAACAAATCTCGACAGCAATGAACAAAAAAACCCGTTTCGAATCCCTAACGCAGCGAGCGGAATTTTTTTTTGGGATCACCTCCCGAAATCGCTTGGTAACCCAACACGAAACGTAGCCTGGCCTTCCCGCGTTCAACCGCCTAATTTTAAATAAAGATTACCGCGTAAAATTGAAA
>JAOBRG010111105.1:15632-35378 GCA_027574985.1 Umimayanthus nakama | reverse complement strand
ACGAGTGATATCGCGCCAGCGAAAGTTGTTCATATATTGCAGTGGTATTATGGTGAACCTGCACTCTGTACATTTTGCAAGGTCCAGCAATGTTTAACAGTAATATGTTATTTGTTTAGTGCTTGAACTCCACAGTTCCTTTCGGTTCCAGTATCGACTATTGACCGTATGACAACCTTTTTTGAAATAGCTGTATACAATTATCCCCCGAAGTGGAAGTGACTAGCGGAGGAGAAAATATCCACCGCTGGTCACCGACACTGAGGAGAAAACTGTTTTAGTATTTGCCAGATCAGTGAAAAAGATGTGGAGAATTTCGGTTTTAAAGGCTCTTAAAAAGTGAAAAAATTGTTCATTTATTTGCGGCTAAATGAAGCGAAGCGGAATGCCAAAGAGAAGATAAATGGTTTCCTGGATTCCCCCGTGAGCATTGCTGATTATTGTTTTGGTAGTGTACAGAAGTGAGAGAATGTGATTTGCATTTCAGTTTTTAAGCTGAGGGAACAGAGTCAATCAGCCATTGTGGTCTACTTTTAGCGAACAAACTTTGACCTGAACTTTGCTTTTTCCAAGCTTGATATTATTGCTATGTGTGTATTACGGAATTAAATGGGCTGATCACGTGATCGCCATAGACCCGCACCGCATTGATTGTTGTGTTTCAGTTAGTTGCGGGAGGGGGAATACGGGATGCCTTGTTTCTAAGAAAAAGCGCGCGTACCGTCACGCATGAATGCTAAAAATAAATTAAAAAGCGGTGGATATCTGCTTTTTAGTATTAACAAAACAGGTGGATAGCACTTTTCGCGCGCTCTGATTGGTTCATCAGACACGGTATATCCTAGGATATTCACCTCAAAATGGTGGCTCGTTTTGCCACTGTCACGGAGGGAGGAAATTCGTCAAATGAACAAAAAAACAACTCCTGCCATTACAAAATCCACCTGTTTGGTTAATACTAAAAACAATCATTCCCCTCAGTGTCGGTGCTTAGTGAAAAATATTCACCTCGCCGCTTCGCGGCTCGGTAGATTATATTTCACTATTCACCTCCACTTCGGGGGATAGTTGTTAATTATTGACCAATCATGGCGCGCGAAAAGTGCTTTTTACCTGTTAGGCAAATAATAAATCCCCTTATCCAGGGGAAATATTTACGCGTTCTAAATTTTGATTTGACAACGAGCAAATATTTCATCCGACGGATAAAGTCACCCAAACTTTGAACAATGTGACCAGTTGCTACTCGTTTGGATTTTCTTTGAGGGTTGAAGTTTGCGCAATCTCTCCTAAACAAACATGATGAACTCCATTTTTTTTCGCTCTCTCCTCTTACCAATGATCTCAAGTACTTGAAAAAAGTACAACATTCCATCAACAAAAGCGTAAAGTATAATTGAATTCTTTTTTCTTAACTAATAAAAACATCGTCTTTCACGTGCGATGTAACACTCCTTTGTCCGTTCCTGCTCGAAAGCCCAAGATTGAACTTAAAATTGCTCCGAAAACTTGCGATATACCTTAAGCTACTAACTTAGTTGCTTTGTTACTATTTCAAATGATAACACGGCTTTTTTTTAAGTAAGCAAGTATACTAAATATTTCGAAGCAAGGACCCAACTCCTGCTATGTGGCATTAAGGGGTACATTTGATTATATAGCTCTCAAACCCCATTTTTTTACGTCGTTTGCATTCCCTCATAATAAGCAATATATAAACAAAAGGTCCGTTTACAAGAACCCGGGTTCACTGGCAGCCTGGGTTCGTACAACGTACATCAACCCGGGTTACAAAAAAACTATGTTTACATGGACCCGGATTGCCTGCTATCAGAAGCCTATTCATCTGACACGGGTTGGCTACCATGCGAGGCGGATTCACTCAATGTTTGCGTGCTTTTAGTTTTTATCTTAGTTGTTTTAACATTGCGAAAAAGCCTTTATGACTGCTACATTTTGTTTTAACAAAAAGTAGCCCAAGTTTGGAAAAATTTATATCGATTTTTGAGAAAATAAAGAATCACTAGGATTAAACCGGGTCGGTTGAACCCGTGTTTACATGATCTTATGTATGAGTTCTCACACTTTTTCAACCCGCCGAGGCGGGTCAACCTGGGTCTCCAAACGGTTTACCCGGCAAGAAGGGTTGACCCGGGTCACATGTAAACAGTTTTAAAAGGCGTTTGACCGGAGAAGGGTTGACCCGGGCTGGTGATCTGACCCGGGTAAGCAGCCAACCCGGGTTCATGTAAACTGGCCCAAAGTTTGAAAAAAATCTATCGAGCGGGGTTTTTTTCCCAGGGGAACGACCTTACTTAATCGAAGCATTAAAACTCCAAAATACCGAAAAGGAACCGGTTTGTTCCTTTACGATAAGACAGATGGTGCAGTTGATTTGTTTCTCAAGGTCACAATGGAATGCATTTAACACAGCTAAATTCACCTACATACAGCTTACAAGAGTTGGTATGACTTCAAGATGAGAAACTTGGCACTGACTAGACCTACGGGTTGTTTTGCCGCATGGGCTTGTTGGTCGGTAAGGGACTGGACACGATTTTGCTGTTATCGGATTTGAAAACATCCGGATTCACCGTCCAGACGTTACCGGATTCATTGCGGATTTTTTCCACTCTGGAGAGCGGATTAAAATTATCCCGATACGTGTGGATGGGGCCTAAAAGGAGTACTTTCTTAAACACTTTTTGGCACTTTAAAAAATGAACGTTGTTACACGGCAGTAAGCTACATGTAATAAAGCAACTGACACATTTCAAACTTTCTTTTTCAGATATTCTTCGCGAGTGTATTTGGCAATTTCAATCTTTCACACTTTCCCCAACCCAGCCCATTTTCACATTCTAACTACAATTGTCATATAAATTACAAGACTCAGCACTGTCAACACTGATGCATAATCTGACTGAACAAATATCACTCGTTATTGCACAACACAGATATTGCTTTAGAGTCCACTCAACTATCTTAAAGACTTCGAATCATTACCGACATCCTTTGCGCCTGTAATTATTATTTTTATTTTTACCAGCCAGTCAAACAGATCTTGATTAGATGCTGGGGAACGAAGGACATGTGCAACTAGGACGGAAACGTCAACGAAGTTATAGCTTTTCGTTTTCCCTTGTTTACGCGACTCATTCGTTTTTACATGTATTTTGTTTTACGTGAAGTTGTTTAAACATCAACAACTAGAAATCCTAACTTTGAAGCCGCACGAAGTACTTTGTTGTTCACATTTTCATTTAGAAGCCACAAAAGTGTGCATTTCAGGTTATGTTTACTAAAGACGACAACGTAAGGGTAAGCCAGCTGGTTGCATTCCCACATATTCTGTGATTAAGCTTCCTTTCTGTAACGTTTTCGTCGACGTTCTGTCCTTGTTGCAAAAAGTGTCTATTTTAAAATCACTCTGAGCATGCTCGAGTCACGTCTTCAGCTAAGGTCCTATGAAAACGACTGCTGATCTCGTCCCCAGATCTCGTTTTGGCGGTCCGAGGACAAAAAAAGGGGGAGGGGGGAGGTGAAGGGAGAGGAGGAAACGTTTCCTCCTTGTTTCCTCCTCCACCTTCCCCTCCCCCCTCTTTTTGTCCTCGGACCTCCAAAACGAGATCAAACGACGGCTTTTGCAAAGGATTATGTTAGTGCATCGCCAGTCTTTATAGGTAACTTTCACACTAACGAGGCTTTCGAGATCTATTTTTTTTTATAAATTATTGAGAAAAGAACCAAACATTAGATATACCGTAAATCACAAGGGTTCTTCAACACGAAGATTCCCAAGCCATAGGAGCCATTTCTTCTATTTCACGGCTGCACACGTTTTTTGCTTCCGTTAATTTCCTTCAATCGTATATCAAACGCAAGTGTGCTCAGTCACTAGATGACAAGTATGACTAAAAATAAGCATTCTTAAATGACTCCATGAAAGAAGCTTGGCCTCATTTTGTTGAGAACAACAACTAGATTAACATCACAATAAATCTGTGAGTTCAATGAATTGCCATAGTTTATATATTCACTTATTTCTACCATTCTAGGTAAAGGCCCTATTTCTTTGTCATATTTAGTTATTATAAAGTTCTAAGTCACTATTCTTGAGACACTCTTCTTCCCATTTCGAATGATTAAACACACTTGTATTGTTATGTAAGTATCAACAGACCATTTCTTGGTATCATGAGTCCCTCAGGTGAGAAAATTGCTGTGATACTCAAGAGCTTTACATTGAGAAGCTCCTACGTACTGTAATTAAAAATATTTATTCTTGATAATATCTACAGGAATTTATATTTCTATACACCGTGATTGTTCATTGCAGTAAAACATCTATTCATGTTCAGTAAATAAAACCACATTGTTTCATGCCTTCAGCAGGTCATTTTGTTGTTTCACCCACGATCCTGGAGAGTGAAATATCCCTCTGAAATGCATGGTTTGCGGGTTTCCATCCTTGGCAATTCTTCAACAAATGAAAAATCTCAGCAGCTGTACTTGTTTCACTTCCTGCTTGTGAACATTACATGAGAGCCAAAGCCCAAACACACAGATGTTCAGTTTACCAATCCAATTCTGCTCCAAATCTGGCAGTTGAGTCTTAACCCGGCAATTTTCCGCAGCTGTTATGTATCTGAAGCATATATTACGATTCTTCCATTCTAGATTTCTGGATGATGGGCTATTAACTGGGCACTGCGCCACTGGCATTGTGACTAACAACTGATATCAGTTTCTTCACACCAACCATCCACTGGTTTACCTGTTGTAGATTAGAAAAAATAATTAAGATTAGTTCAATTTATTGTACATGTATATAACAAAGGATTGCTCTAACAACCGAAGCAGTGAAGCTCCTCCCTTACAGTGTTACACCTCAAGGACAGCTTTACTTTTCAGACAGGTGCTCAATAAACAAAAACACCAACATTATTTATGCCCCGAAACAATGCAAATTGATGTTCTTTCTATGAAGCAGTAATCTTAAACATGTAACTCTTAAGGATCATCCCATAGCTGTACATAAAAGGATGGGCTCTTGATTTGCATTAAATACTGTCAATAAAAAATACATAACTAGTGCATCATGCACATTCTAAAGTTGTAAGCACATATCTGGATCACACAAATGATACACTGTAGCGGTAACTTACAAAACAGAACCCCAAACACTGTACCTGTAAATAACAAACCTTGATGAACATATAAAAACTGCATAGACAAGGGAAAATAAACTACTCGCGCATGTATGATGCCCAAAATAATTGATGAATGTACCTTCGAAATTACCCACATATAAAAAAAATCTCTGTGCTAATTACTGCTTGTTAGCTAGGCCCATAGCCAGAATTTATCAAGGTCCTGAGGGAGCGTAACTCAAGATTTGGGACCAAATAACTAATGCTTGAATGATACGCCATGTAATTCTGAAGACACAAGGGTACTGTGTCTAACCTGTGAGCAAACTGAAATCGGGGAAACTTTAATGGTAAGTGGAAAGTTTTGCGAGTGCCAAAGAGATATAAGCCTCTACTGGGGCATGTTCCCCCAAGGCAAGAAGGCTGAAAGCCTCAAAACGCCATTTCCAGCACTTTCAGGCTAATACTGTGTCAAAAGGATTCCGAAAGTTGATCATTATTTCCTTTTAACTTTAATAAACAAGTGTTGTCATCAGCTGCAAGATATTTTCATAATAATTTATTGTTGTCTCACCCTTAATGCTCTCAAATTCAATGCTAGTTACTTATGAAACATCAAAAAGTGCACAGTGTAGGTTTTATCTTCTGTTCATTTACATGTACGCTCTGCGAGTTTACAGTCAGCTCTTCAGGGAAAAAGACTAGTCATTAGTGTCTCACAGCATCAAGGTGTAAAGTGATCGGGGAGTTTGTAACAAAATTTGTAATTTAGAAATGCTGGGTAGCTAGAAAGCCCTCTGATCGAACAGGCCAGCCATAGTTGTTGTGTGCTTTTACTTTGTTCATTCACCGTGACTCCAGCTCTGAACTCAATTGGAGAAGCAAATGAAGCTGTTTGTTCAACTTATGACAAATCTTATGACATTGAATCAGAAGTAACAAAAAATGTATTTAGAACTCTGCTTGTTAGATTGTAAGAGCTGATCTCAGGCGCGGATTTAGGGGAGGGGCCGGACGGGCCAGGGCCCCCTCTTTTGGTGGAATATTTGTGAGAGGTTTAGAAGAAAATGCTGGACTGAAAGCGGCACTGAAGAGTCGAATTCTGGCCCCCCTTTTCTAAAATTTGGTTGCCAGCCCCCCCTTTCTGAAATTTCTGGATCCCCCCTGGATCTTCAAAATCAGGAAACTCGTTGGGTTGGTCTTCCCCACCAAGTTCAGCCTCAATTGCGCCAAGTGATGGAGGAAATGCTGTTGATTGGGGCTAAAAATCACCCCAACTTGAAGAACAACACTATTGTTGAATTTTCAAAATTCCTGCAAACGCTTCTCGAATCTTTGATTTTGAGAGTGACCGATAAAATGGAACAGAAACGAGAGTGAGAACAGGAACTGAGAAGAGAAACATTTGAATCGACAACATCGAAAATCATGTATTTCAAAAACCTTAGATGCTGCTTATATGAAGTACCCATGTTTTTGAGCGTGAATTGGTTACAAATATCACAGGCTCGAGGAAACACAGCACGAGCTTCCTCCCCCTTTACATGCCATTTCGCATGTGAATTTTGACAATTGCTACGTGCTACACCTTGTGGAGCTCAGCTGCTTGAGTTGTTAATGCATTTTACCAAGAAAAAAGCATTTTTTTAATAACTAAAAGGTAGATTACAAAACAGCTATCACTGTTTGATTTTGGTTTCACACAAACACATCCAGATCCTCTGAGACCTACGAAACAGCCGGGTTGACAGCACAGAGGAATCGAGTTGTGGCTGATCTTGTCTGCACAAATCACGTTCGCATCCTTATTGCACCTGCTGAAGAGCAGGTGGAAGTGCACCTATCTGAGTTGATTTTGGATTAAAGCGAATACAAGTTGAACTGTGTTCGATTTCAGCTTAAGCTAGACTAAATTGCAGTCTGTAGCATCTGATTACCAAGAGACAGTGCTACAAGAGCGTTTTTAGAGTTGTGTTAAACAAAACTAAATGCCACAGTTGTTGTGTCTTTACAGTACTTCTTTTTTTTCTCCAGAGAAATGTTCATAGTTTTTATCCATTTAAGATGTATAAGAAAGCTCTTTTTTGGTACTTACTCTTTGTTATTAATCTGAGCACTTACTTAGACAGTACACTTAACTCTGAATTTTGCTCAGTTCTTCTTAAAACTTGAAGAAGATCTTTAAAGTTATAAATGTTCATTGATGCAAGCTGAACTGCTTCTCTGGTATCTGAAGTTACTGTAGTAATGTTTAATTAAGATACCAACCAATAAAGTGGTAAAATTTGCAAAAAAAAATACTACAACAAAAATTGCCCCAGGAATGCACAAAGTAGCCACAAATAACTGCATTTTTAGGGTGACCTGGGGCTAAATTTTGCCCTGGTTGTTGAAAATGAATTTCAAACCCTGGCTTCAGGATTCTTCAATATAATATTGACAATCATGCCTAAACCAAATGGCTGGACACTCTGCAAGGTCTTAAGGGGGGCAGGGTGGGGGAATGCTACCCCAGAAAAAAACCTAGAAATTGAGGTCTTCAAACTGCTGGGAATGCATCAAAATTGTTAATCATGATAACATCACAATGTTATCAGGCTGATGTTTTGGGCTTTATGAGGGGTTCATGCATACTCCGTGCACACCCTGCCTACGTTCTTATAGCATAACTGGTGTATTTGCTTGCCCTGGGCATATAGCCAGCTGACTTCTCAGTTAAGCCACAGTGAGACGAAACTGAAAAACTGCTTACCTCACTAACATGGTCGACTATAATTGCAACATGCATGCGATGTGCCTCAGCACTGTTTCCACCATCAAGGGCTGTTACGATAAGCACAATAATCATTGTTAATGAATAATTTAACTACAAAACATTTCTGAATGCTTAACAGCTATACAGTATTATCAAAAAGTTAACTGTTTTTCAGCAAGCCAGACAATAATGTTACAATTTCAGCTTGTTAGTGAAGATACCTGTAAACCAAAATCCTGCCAACTGGTATGGTTTCTAGTATGGATTTTTATTTCTATCTTTGATTGGCTTAGAAAAAGTTTTAAGTAAGAGTCACACCAATACTGCCCCATGACCGAATAACTGCCAAAGCAAGTTTTCCCTTTCCAAAAAAAAGTTAATTCACTGGTTACAATCCCTAGAAAAAACAAAAACCAGAGACTTGATGTGGTAAAATTTTGCTACAGAACTGAAAACAATTGTACTGTTCAAAACAAAAAAAACTTCAAATACAGTTGGTTACTCGACACCTTGGAGAACGACGATGTCGCTTACCTTCTGCCAAGTGGATCATTCTAGCTTTCACAAATTTACTGAGCTTTCCATTTTGCCAACTCTGTGACATCACTTGTAACTTCTTCTTTATATCATCAACAACACGTTTCTGTAACACAAGGAAGACAAGTTAATAACAAGGTCTAACATGAATACGTTTATAATAATTAACATGAACAACACAGAGTAAGCAATTTTCTTTAAAAATAACCTTTCACACCAAATTTTGAGTCATAAACAAAGGGTGTGACTGTTGTTTTACTTTGCCATAAAATCCTGGGTCTCTGCATGGTGTACATGCAGGACAGGTGCAGTGTTAAATCAGTACCCCCCACCAGCAAATCCCACTGGGACAGATGACCACTCTAATTAGTAAGGGTGACTTTGAAAGCTGTTCTAATTAGCAGCTGCAATTAAAGACAATAAAATTACGGAGGCTGAACACACTTGCTCTTCAGGGTATGAAATTCAGAGAGAAAAGCATGCCAAAACCAGTACCAAATTCTTGACCTGCAAAATAATTGTCTCAAAACCTTTTATCACTCTTGAAACACAGCAACTACACTTACGTCTAATAAAAGTCTTCTAACTTCAAATCTAACTACACCTCACACTCATTCAAAGTTGAATTTGTGCATGATTGTATGTCACTGAAGACCAAACTACACTCCACTCACCTCAAATATTACAGCCATACACGATTATTGTCAGTTATAGTTTTACATGCTTCGATTTGAGTTATAAAGCCAACTGAGTAAAATTTCAAGCATCAATCAAGAAATCAGTGTGTTAAATACAAACCACATTACAGATATTAGCTAGCTTTAGCTAGTAGGCCTAAAGACTGATATAAAATGAAAACCTTAAGTCAAATTCCCTCCTGTGAAACACACCTGCAGTTTGTCTTGATACTTATCAATAACATCTTGGAAAGCATCCATTGTCTTTTTTAGTCCTTCTTCTTCATCAAAATCTTCGAAGTCATCATTACTCATTTTCTTGTGCTGTGAAACTGGAGACAACAGCTTTGGAGTATTTCCTGCACTAAGTGACATTGGTGGAGTTGCAGTCGTCCTTGTTACTAGAGGTGGAGGTGTCACCGACTGGTCAGTTGTTAATTGGGTCTGGTTTGTTGTTCCGCTAACAGCCAAGGGTGGTGGTGTTACTGACTGGACTGCAGCAAACTGGGCTGGAATGGTTGCACTCTGCACTGCTGAGGTTGGGTAAGTTGGAGGAGCAGCAGAATCACTTGTCATATGTTGAAGCCTTGGTGGTGGAGTAATATGACCAACGGGTGGGTGTATATGCTCGTGTTTTGGACCTGGGAATGACAGACTGCGATGGTGAAATGCACCATGTACATTTTCTAGTGGAGGTGCACCAACAGTTGTAGCTGTTATGGCTGGGTTGAAAATTTGAGGAGTTGTTTCTGTAGGTGAGCTGTCATCCAGCTGAACACTATTTATGTCAGGACCTGATCGAATGGCTAAAGGATGCGCTGGAACAACGGGCTCATATGAATGTGTTCTTAAACTACATAGTGGCTGACCCAAATTTGTAGAAGTGCTATTTGGCAACAAGTTGTCCCTTGAAGGTGGAGCTATCATTCCTGTTGCCGGTGGCTCTCCCACATGCATGAGTTCTGACGGCACAGATGCACTCTTTATTATTGGATGGAGAGCTAAATGTCCACTCTCAGAAGTGTGAGGGGTCAGATTTTGACTTGAAAACAGTGGAACAGAAGGTGCAGGAATGTAGCCATTGCTGTGCGGGACTCCCATAGTAGCAGGGACTGGCTGATGTGTTGTCATAGTGACTGGCATTGGAGGTTGTGTTGTTCTGTTGATAGAAGGCACTGCAAATGGCTGTTGAGTAGATGCTGCAACAGGAGGTGGAATAAATGGAACTTGGCTTGGCTGATGACTGTTCATATTTAAACCTGACAATCCTAATAAAAAAAAGATAGACCAAGGTAAGCACAAGTTTATGTATCACTTAATTCCCATGTCCACAGTCTAGACTCATGTTTCGTACATCTACTAAGTGAGCTGTGTAGAAAAAGTGTATCTTGTAACATTTTGTTCCATTGAGGATGTAAGTACAACTGTGTGCTTTAAACAAGTCCTGCTTTCATTGTCTTCATATTTATAAGGTCAACAGCATTGCAGAACTGCACCAATCACTGCGGTGCCATCACTTGGCATCAGACATTCAAGTTACTAGTTAGCAGTTTGCTGTCGAACATGACGTAAGAAATAAGTAAAGTTGGTCTAACTTGTGAATTTATTGAGAAAAGTATACCTGTTTCGATGAAAGAGCTTGACCGATATGACATGTCATAAACTAAAATGGTCTACAAACATATTAGAAGTACAAAACTTTTATAGACTTAAAAATAGTAAATATTACGCAATTCAAACACATTCCCCGAGGCTGAGCAACTTCAACTTGTCAGCGAATTGTTAGCTTTGAGACCGGTCATCTTGATTTCTGGGATGGCTGAGATTAGGAATATATGCCTACCTCGAGTAATGTCGTTATTCGTTGTGTAAGCAAAGTTTTGTGGTTGAGTCGTAGTTGGAATTGCCATGCCAGATGGAGTTCCAGTGAGAGCTTGTTGATGGGAGACTCTCTTCCGTAGATCAAGCTTTGGCTTCGCTCGCTCTCCTTTGTTTGACGAGAAAGCGAAAGTTGGAGGGTCGTTCCATCCTCGTGGGTTTTCACCGTTGTAGGCAATGACTCCGGCGGTGGAAGCTGTAAATTTATGAACCATAGTAAATTCTTTCTTTGGTAATGGTCGTCAATTTACTAAAGCTCGTTACATTACATATAAGTTAAAACCAAACGCTTTCACAACACAAGCCACTGATTGATCCAAGAAAAGAAAAATCCAGTCTGTGGTAATAACTATGCAATGCCTAATGAATATTCAAAACAAAAATATTTTGTTTGTTACTGAGGCACCGTATCGCTACAAAATAGGAAAATGTAAACGTTGGTAGGACAGGTGTTGCCAGAAAGTTCTCACAGCGGCGAATAAACTATATAGAATAGAACGAAAAGAATTGCGTAAAAGGTTTCGAAAGAAAAGGTAAACAACACGAAGTGTCAGCTGGCGTCATTGGACGAGACAGCCAACAGATCAGAACGCAACCAGTAAGTTAAGGATTGAATAAATCAGACACAAGAAAAAGACGCGATATTTATAACGTGCTGCTATTCTCAGAGAAAGAAGTTCAAAGTAACGATCAAAACCTCAGGCCAAAAGGTGAAACAGAGAATGACGATTATCAAATTGTAAAAGTATAAACCCAATAATCGAATACGACACGGCCGCGTTGGCGAAAAACCAAACCAAATACAACCAAGATCACAGCTTGCGGCCAATATCTTGTCTCTTTCATGAAGACAAGTTTTCTTACTAGCTAGAAGTAACGAAACCAATCGGATAAGAAAGCAACAACAACAATCTTACCCATTTGAAGCGGATCGCCCGGCATTTTGTTGAAAGGAAAGAAGATTCTGATCTGACGTGTCACTCGTTCCAGTTTGTTTTCGGTCAGTTTACTTTGACGTCACGCGCTCAAACAGGAAATGGGAAGAAGCGGAAGTTTTAGTCCGTAAATTTTCGGAAATGTTCGGATTCCTTCGGTCACTACTCGGAGAAAAAAGTGATTTGCAATAAACGTTAGTTCGTGCAGTTCTCACCAGTTTGTGCTAATATTTTTGGTTGTTCTTTGCTGTGTTGCTGAAAAATTGTTCGTTGTTATGAAACTTTATTACGAAACATTTGAATCAGTGGGGTAAAAAAACGCAGTCCTGTTTAGTCATCACTCGTGAATTCCGATACTTTCCGAAGATAAAGTCGGTCAAATAAATTTTTCTCGTCTCCAACTCCCAGAGAGATGGACCAACGCGATGGAGTTTATTTGCAACCAATATTGTACGGCTTGTTTAACTGTGGTTAGATATGTAGATGAAGCAAAAACGATCCTGGGAAACGATTCGAGGGGTACAGCAGTTCAGTTGATGAGTGACTGAGCTGAGAATGCGGTCAACGGTGACCGTTTGGTTTTTCTTCTTTGGGGTAACACTTTCATTAGAACCCAGAGGTCGAGTTTTACCCGGTAAGTTTTGTAAAAAGAAGATTGTCTATAAATTTCAGGTTGTAATATCTTGAAATAATGTTTTTGTGAATCTTTATAGCTTGTAAATAAGAAGGGAAAAACGTTCGCTCTTACTTAAAAACTAACACTAACAGCTGCCATGTTTATTTCCAAGGCTGTTGGATAAGATAAACAAATGTATAATTTCTGATGCCGCAAAGTTACATTGTTTCCTGTTAAATATAAATCTTGAGACGCTCAGTTGACGATTTCGGAACTGGCCGATTATTTTCTAACTTGAGATACGTGTTGGATAACAATTGCATCAATTACTTCCTCCACTGTTTATCGACATTTCGTTATCGTAACGAACAGAATTAATCTGACAGAAGTTAGCAGATAAACTAAAATGTTGACATGCTACTTTTATACACTTTTGTGTTGCTTGGAAGTACAACACCTTCATCACTACTTATTGGTCTTGGTATAAATACTTTCAGATTTCAGACCACAAAGGCACAGTCATGGTTATTTTGTGAGCACGATTTTGTTGTCTGGAACCTTAGATATTTTTTTTTACTCAAATAGGTTGAAACTAATTTTGTTGTTACTTCGATAAAACCAACGATTGATCAATTATACTGCATGTTAAGTCGTTATGTGATTCGTCGAATTTCGTGTCTTAAGAAAATTAAAACTGGTCAGCATTTACGTATATTCATTTGCCATTTATTTTATTTTTTTTGTTTGTAAACCATGTTGATGTAGACTCATTGAGTTTGAGTTTTAGAAGGATTTATCTCTTTAATTAGTCTCTATCTGGACTTGAACAGTGGCTGTGGTCTCGTGAGTATAGTTTCAGCTACAGTTAGCGTTCATTTTCTAAATAAATGTTTATAGGCTTAACCAAGGACTCCTACGAGCATTCATGTGCAAAGTGTATTTGTTTTGTAAGGTACTAACCAATCATATGCATCCATGTGTTTTTTTATCGGATAGTTTTTCATGTTTGTATGATCACAGTTAATAGGAGATACTTCATTGGGAAACTGGTGCAAAATTTGAATTATTTTTAAAATATACAACATTAGATGCAAGAAATTATAATATATTATGATGGTTAATAAAGAGAAGAACTTTGGCCATCTACTTTTGTTGATTGTTCACCTGTTTCATTCATCAGTTGAAATATCTTAGTGATATTAAACATTGTTCTCATGTTAAATATGCAAATTGTTTGCTGTTTTTGAAAACCAGTTTTTGCTAATGGACTAACTACTTGATATTTTAGTATGGAAGGATAAATATATCAGTATGTCAACTTTAATTGATATTTTTCCTAAATGTGAGGGTTTCGTTTTTGTTTTCTCTTTTTTTTATGTTTTTTTTTTCCCTTCTTCTTGTGTCGTTCATTTCTGTCTTTCTTTTTTGTCCTCAATAAAGAGAGTTTTCAATTTTCAATCTCAGCCCAAAGGACTATCAAAATAAATGATCCAAAAATATAATATCGCAGCCTGCCTCGACTAGTTCTGCTATTTCTGCAGGCTGCGATTATCTTGTAAAAAAATGATACAGATAAAGTTGTTGTTGTTGTTGTTGTTATTATGGGTTGCACGGCTGTTTCAAACGAACCGAGAGCAGAACTTTAGTTAGCAACCCAAATTTAACTTATGACTTAACCGTCAAGTTATAAGCTAGATAATAACAAACAAGGATAGGACATGACGCTAGGAAAGTCTTGCATTGGTTTATAATCAAACTGCAAGTGTTGATGGATATACTTGCTAAAGCATAGCTATTTGTAACACCACAGCTATTAAACATCAAAAATAACAAAGACATTGAGGTCAGATTTCTGATAACAGTGATAAAATTACTTCGGTGTCTTTGTAATGTTTGAATTTGACAGCTGTTGACAAAAGTGGATTGAATTTTGATACCAAGTAGAGTCAGCCAGCTCAATTCTTGAAGTGGAATTCGCTGCAAACTTGTAAATTTTAACAATCTTTTCAGACATACGTTTTCCAATTTTTTTGGAAGATTTCAAACAAAAGAGTCTTTCCTCTTGAAAAATGTTGGGGCCTGGCTGGCGAGCGACTGCTGGAAGTTGCAGAATTTTGGCAAAGTTCTGGAGGCTCTGTGTGCCAGCCGTCATCCAAGTGTTTTTCTTGTTTCTTGGGGGGCGACTTCAGTCCTTCACGAAACCCAATAAGAATCACACGAGACAGCACAAAAACCAATACATAATAATTAATATGTATTAACTTTTATTATTTGTTTGGCTATATTTTGATGCATTCTTGGGATCATAAGATAGAAATTGTGGAATTTATAAGACATTTCCAGTGATCACTCAAGTATACCGATAACCAGCGATTGCAAAATACTTTAATTTTACAGTAATCATATCTGTACATATATGGAATTACTGAGCAAGTAAATTTCATGATGTTTAAAATACAACTCCTAGTGTAACTTGCACTGTTAGATTTGTCTGTCTGTGATTTAACGAACAGGTAGAGCAGACAGAAACAGAAACAAATTAATATTTTATTCATCGGAGCAAATCATTGAAGTGGGTAAAAGCCAGATTGGGTTCCACTTTTGTACCCAGACTCCGACGCATAACATATCATGTCATATTATACAAAGCAATTGATCCAGTGCTTATTGAATACTGTACCTTGTGGCTTAATGGTTAGAGCACTCGACTGGCAAACACTAGGACACAGGTTCAACTCCACGATGGACTATTTTAAAAAAAAAATTCAAAGTACCAGACCACTGTACAAACTAAGAAGTGTAGGGAAAAATTTTATACAAGTTAAATAGCATGCCCAAATTGCTGAAAAAATTGGTTTTAACAAGATCATGACAAGGAAAGAACTAAAAAACCCCTTTGAATCCCCAACTCAGCCGGGGCCCTTCCAGGTCAAGTAATTATTACTTTAAAGTTTAATGAATTCAGCTGCAAACAACCGTTATTGAGCTGTATCAACATTATAAACCCCATGGGTATCATTTTTGACTTTACAAGATTGTTTGTTTTTTGTGCTTTTAAAATATCTCTAGTATAAAGTCAAGTACATAATACTCACTTAACAATTTAAAACTTAATAAAAATTAGTAATAAAACATATTCTTGATTTGCACTCAATCTCTAGGGAATTAAACGACAAAGGGTAAGGCAGCTTAGCTGGTTTACACAATAAAAGAATGTAAATTTTACAACTCTATTGTTGTTGTACACCAACAAGGTGGCTATGAGGTTACATGCAATCCAATAATTGTGAATAACTTTCTTGTAGAATCTCTAGATGAAAAGGAGAAGTCAAACCTTGATGCAATTGCTAGAATTCACAGACATCTGGATGATGATAAGAATGGAAATGTCGACTTACAAGAATCCACTGAGGTAAACCTTATAAATAGAGATGATCTTCTCATTTTACACTGTATAAATTATGTACCATTAGCTGTAAACTCTAATATAAGCCCCCCTTTCCAATACGCCCGCGTCCCCTTAGAACTTTGAGTTTTTTAACTCAAAAATGTGCTTGTATTCAAGTTTGTACTACATTTTTTTTAAATTGATACGAATTTAATATGTTTTTAAAAATACTAAAAAAGGGAAAATGTTTCATTTTAATTTCATTTGGAAAGGGAGCCAATGCCAAAATCCCGTTTCAATTTTGGAGAGAGGTGTTTGAAAGGGGTGTTTGCACTCCAACAGATGTCAGTATTGTCTAATTCATAATAATTAAGTATTTACTTCAATCAGTAAAAAAAAATTTTCACTTGAACACTCCTTGCCTGTAATTTGCCTCTGAACCGTCCCCCCCCCCTTTTGGATTTTTTTCCCTTTTTTATTACAAAAGTGAAGTTTTGCAGCAAAAAAGTAGTACTAAACAAGTACGAAATTTGTCTCAAAATGCTGGAAATGGCTATTTAAGAGACTAAAATTTTAAAAAATTACTTGGGGGATGCCCCCAGACCCCCTAGAAAGCTCACACCTTCGGTGGTTGCTGGTGACCCTCCCTTTTGAAAAATCCTGGATCCACCCCTGAGTAGAAACTTATAAACTAAAATTTGGTTACTGGTCAAGAGTAATAGTCACTCATTTTAATTACAAGTTTTTTTTACCAGTTCATCAGTGATGAGCTGCGAGCATCAGACAAGAATAGCCGTCAGTCCCACTTTCATGGAGCAGACAACATGATATCTGTTAACGACCTGTGGATTGCCTGGAAGCAGAGTGAAGGTTTTTATGATTTTTTCTCACCTTTTTGAATATCTTTATGTTCCAGTGTTGAATGTATTACAATTTGTACATACATGTATGTACATATGCTTAATGTACAATCTATTTTCAGTGCATAACTGGACCAATGCTCAAGTTGTAAGCTGGCTTGTTGAGTTTGTTCATTTGCCACAGTATAAGGATGTCTTTGCCAAGTCTTCTCTTGATGGCAGCATGATCCCAAGGTTTGTAATTAATAAACTAAATTCCCTGGCCAGCATCATTGATAGGCTTAGTATAAACGTGTACAATGCCTCAATAAAGACTTCTTGGTACAATGTTTCTCTTGTTTGTTCACCACTGACAGTTTATATATTTACTATTATTTTAAATAATCAAATTTAGTTATCATACCCTTATTTCGGTACACAATGCAAATTTAGCTTTGAAAACCCTTTGATATTCACTGCTTACCTTTAGAAGCCACAACCCCCTCTTCCCTTCCCCTCCCCCTACCTTACCCCAGCCTAGAAACTAAAACCAGTGTTTTTTAATTTATTAGCCTGTACTGGCTTGAGTGGATTCATTTCCCTTCCAAGAAATGAATCTGAATACTTCGCCATGCATTATGATTCTCATCGTTATTAATTTAATGTGTTTGCTAACTGTGCAACAGGTGGCTGTATTGGGTTTTTTGGAAATGTTTGCCAGCTCAATAAATTAAAAAGTTAATTCATGTAAGATGTGTTTTGTTGTTTTTTTGAGAAGAAATGTGCTTTGAAAGTCTCATATTTCTATAATATTAATAGAGAATGCAGTGAAAGATCTATAATTTGCAACAGCTTACAATTTATTACAATTGTTTTTGTCTAGATGTATCTGGTTGTATATGATCATACATTTACTGGTGTGTCAACTTCAAACTGTGCTGAATATATATTGTTTTGTTATTTTAGTTTTATTTACCAGTACCTCAGTTTTGGTTTTTTATTTATAACTACACACTGTAACTTTTACCTGTTTTTTGCTTTCATACAATTATGCTAAATCTAGTTACCGTACTACAGACTGTGATTAGTTAAGTTAAATAATTATTTATTATTAATTGCTTTTGAGCACTACAAGAAGATGGCATTAAGCTGATTTAGAGCGTAAGCAAGTGAACTTGTCTGTGCGTCAAACTACAAAAAAATTGAAAAAGCATCCTTAAATACATTCATACTGTAGAAGTGTTTCCCTTAAGTAAAGCGTGGAAAATTGGGTACATTGTTGAATATGGTGAATTAAAATTGTTTTAGCACTCAGATGAATACTGCAAACAAGAAAGAAAGGCCAACATTAATTTGCTTTTTTGTTTATATAAAGCTAGCCGAGTTACTACTTTATGTCAGCAAAAGTGACAAAGGGTTTCCAGAGGTTTCACCTTATATTTTTGCATTTTGTACAAAAATCTCCTGCAGTTTATACTTGAAATCAAATAAAGCTTTAAACTATTATGCCTTGATGGTAAATTACAGTACTACTACCATTTAATAGAAGTTGTACTTGTTACAAGTCTTTCCCAACCCACTTGGCAATAAAGTTTGTTAGTCAGCACTTTGTGTTTTTAAAATACTATTCACTTGCTGTCCCAGATTTATATTACAGTTTATGTTGTCGACTTTTTGAAGAAATGAATATCAAGTCCTGTAAATTTTATCATGATGATTAGCTTTTCACTTCACTACAGCATCATCAAATTATTTTAATTGTGAATTGTGCATGCAAGCTTATGAGTTCTGGTTCAATCGCTAAAGACAAATCATCATATGATTACAGTTTTCCAGCGCAGTTGGAATGCTCAGCAGTTTCCTTATAAGTCAACTTGGAAATGGCTATTTGCTACCTGTATGCAGTGAAAATGAACTAGTATAAGTCATAATTTTTGTAATTTCAAGTCAGTTTACTTATAATTTAAATAATTATTTTCTTGCAATAATTTTATGCATTTTGATAGCTCTCACAGCTAGTGGCTCATAAAATGCTACAGGTTGTTGTTATTTCGTCAGCTAAATTGTCCAGTAATCCATATTTGGCATTGAGAAGAGAGTATAAACAGAAATATCATTAATATCATTAAAAATTGAGCATTTTCTCAGCTTGGTTGTCCTCTTGCCCCTTCAGGCTTGCTGAACCAAAGAATGGTTTTATGCTCCATGAACTGGGAATCAAGGACCCTAAACATCGCAAGAAAATTGCCCTGAGAGCTATGGACATTGTTTTATTTGGTCCACCAATTGGTGAGCAAATTGAGCTTTTTGTTGCCTTTTTATGGCAGATACAGTTGTTTGCATCAGCTTTGTTTTTCACTATGTGAGCAATACTTCATACAGTAGCTTGTAAATATATTGAGACAGCATTGCAACTTTTTTATAAATAGAAGCTGATGAAATAGTTTTTGTAGCTTGTTCATCAAAAAGTAATACTAACTTACAAGCAAGCATTCAGTACAAAAATAATTTAAAGACTGGCTTGTTTTACCGGACTATATTTTAAGAGTCTTGGTAATTTTTTTGTCACTGGGCCAGCATTTAAACAAAAATGAACATTTGGTACTGACATAGTTTTGCTTGTGCTTTGTTTTACAGCCATGTAGCATAAACTTATTCAATCTACTGTAAATGACTATCAAGGATTTAATTTGGAGTTTTTGCAAGAGTCTACTGTACATGAGGTTGACCAGTAGTGTGCATGTAAACTGTCTTTACTGCAAAGTTACGCATGAATTTAGTTTCATAAGATACATAACGCTTGTAAAGAAATTAGGTGAGCCGAAAACTCCAGCAATTTTAGTCGCACATTTTTTATTTAATGCCCTGTCACACTACTGCGTATGAGAAAAACGAATTAGTTGCGTATGAAATTAAAAAACTGATTTTCATACGCTCAATGTGTCATTCGGAAAACACAGATTTGCTC
>JAOBRG010111105.1:935-15532 GCA_027574985.1 Umimayanthus nakama | reverse complement strand
ACGAATTAGTTGCGTATGAAATTAAAAAACTGATTTTCATACGCTCAATGTGTCATTCGGAAAACACAGATTTGCTCTTCTGAACCTATGAGTAGCGCAATAAGTAGCATTTCGATCACCTGCGTAAGGCCAGCGTATGGCCAGCGTACTTTACCTTTGAGTAACGTTCCTCTAGCGTACCTATAGCGTGTTCGGCGTATGCCTAACGTTTAAGCCATACGTCCGAATACGCACAAAATTTTTAAGCATGCTTAAAAAAGATACTCTGCCTCGCCGTATGCCAACGTGTGCGACCGTGCTTGAAATGTACACAGCCTATGTCTAACTTACCTTCAGCGTATGCTAGCGTCTTCCAGCGTATGTTCAACGCTGGCATACGCTGTACGGTACGCAACTTCGTGACAGGGCTATCAATAACTTTATGTTAATTAATCTTTTCAACTCTCGTTTTAGACTTAACATAATACTAACTGTTATTATGGGTATCAGGCAGGCATTAAACGTTTGTGGAAACAGTTAACACCATTGATAAATCCATAGAATTATTATTATCCAGGTTTATTGTGATTGATTCACTGAAAATGTTTCTCTTGTTGATTGGTGTTCTGTGGTTGAACAGAACTTTGTCACCCTGATGGTTAACTTAAATGTTTTTTTTAAAAAAACTGGTCTTCCAAGTACATCTGAGTCAGCAATGTAAAAAGAAAATATTAGCCCAAACCTCATGATCTGATAAAGTTTCCATAACGACAGTACGTAGTTTATATGTTTAAGATTTTCTTCAGTGGTTGGGCAAGGTTCCACTTGGTCTTAATCTTCTTCTTGATTTTCTTGCAGTTGGTCATAACTTTTTAAAAGATCTCGTGGTGGCAGCTTCGGTGTTAGTGGCAACGTTTGGTTGTTGGGCGGCTGTAACACAGAGGAAAAAGGCTAAACGACAAATAGAAGACTTGATGAAAGACATTGAAATCATGCAAGAAGCTGAACAGAACTTGCACGACCTACAAGAAAAGTAGGCTCTAGTTTGTGCTTGTACGCTATTTTATAGAGGAAAGAAAAATTGTGAACTGTTCGAATAAAGAGAAAAATTTACTGTTTAAATAAAGAGACAAAATATTGTTACAGCAACTCTGAATTGTGCAAAAGATAATAATATTTTTCTCAAGAATAGTTAAGTAAACAGAGTCAAACTACGCGTTTTTATGAGCATTTTAAAGTTTTAAGGTATGTATTAAGAATTTTGGATAAATGTATCAGACGCCTTTTATTTGGTACGGTCAGTTTTTTCTTGCATGCTTGTAGCGATTAACTGATATCTTCAAACTATAAAAAATGTACAGTTATCTTTGAGTAATGTTGCAAAAAGCGGCATGAATAGTTATGTCTTTTACACAGAAATGTACCGTAAAGCGTGCGCGTCATATTCAATGTTTTGCAGTTTCTTTTCGATCTGGAAAAAATTGATATAGTCAAATACTCCTTTGAAATCTACATATCCGGTGAAAGCTAACTGTGGGGCTCACTGAGGTACTCGGATAATATGACTTATGGTTATAAAATAGGCCCAGTGTTAAGTATCAAAACGGCTAAAGTTGCGCACAATCATTTGTTAGAGTTATAACAAGATACATCCTTTTTTAAAATCAACTTTACTCCAAATTTCCTGTCAGGTTGATGAGAGCGGAGGAGGAGCAGCAAATGGCAATTGAAGAAAAACTCGACCTAGAAGCTAGACTAAAAGACGAATTACAAGTTTCAAAGGTTTGTTTCGTGCACACATTTAGTGCAGCATTTACTTTTTAGGCTATAATTAGTATAAAGCAAAATGTTGCACTATTTGACTGGTTGACCGATGTGCATTCAAAGCTATGCAGTTCTTATCTCCTTTCTGTTCAGAAGCTGTCCAGTTTTTTAAATAATAATAACCTTAATTCTCATAACAATAATAATAATAATAATAATAATAATAATAATAATATATAATAATAACATTAATAGTAATAGTAATAGTAATAATAACATACTAATACCAATACTAAACTTATTACTAATACAAACTAGAAGTAATAACAGGAATAACTTGTGGCATGGTCTCAAGATATATAGAATCCCTGACCAAGCTCGAAACTATAACAATCTCAGTTATACATTCATTTTTTGTTAACCATAAAGGGAAAGTTTGCAGTTGACCAAAATGCTACCTTGGAATTCTGAAAACCAATATTATTTTCTCGTCAACGAATCGGTTTATAAGCTGACATGTAACATCAGATTTGATAAGCTAATAGTAAATACTATGTTTTCTGGGTTTCCTAGTCAGACAGAAATCAGTGAAAAAACATTCTAGGCTAGGGAATTGCCGGGGAACTTTCGTTTGTCTCAGGGAAATTTTTTTTTTCTCTGAAAGTCGGGAATTTTATCTTCAGACTTTTAGTCTTAAAGGACCGTGCAGCTATGGCACCAACGGCTAAGTAGATGTAAGACAGTGTACTACCTATTCCACAAAGTTCACCGACTTGCAAACAGGTGTATTAGGTGTCATCATGCACAAAGGAGAACCAGTCTATCTTGGCGTGACCCCGGACCGAAGCCTCACATTTATGTACATGTAAGCTTCACCAACAGGGCGTCGCTAACAAGGCAAGGGAATTTAAAGAATGAACCTGATAACGAAATTGGCCGGGAGTACCTGGGATGCGAACTTAACCACCCTCCACATCTACTCTTGCCTCGTTTACTGCACGGCGGAGTACGCTGCTCCGGTCTGGGCCCACAGCTGCTGTTTAGTATATCAAGCTCCTGGACTCTGCAACCAACGAGGCCCTCCGTTTGATCACAGGCTGTTTGGTACTAGCCCCTGCTGAGATGATACCTGTCCTCGCTGGCATTGCACCGAGCCGCATCAGGCAGAACTATGCAGTCCTCCACCTTTCAGAGAAATCCTTCCATCCAGGTTCCCTGGTTTCCTTGTCAAACCGATCTGATGCACCAACCTAACGACTTCGCCGAGAAACCTTCACTCCAGCAGGAGCCCTTGCCAACTCTAATTCACTGTCACCATCATGGAAAGAGGATAGTTGGGCCAACGAATGCGCTGGCACTTCCAGCAACAACACCTTGGAGTGTATAACAAGCCACCAGGTCATGACCTCCCCCGCAATGCCTGGGCTCGCCTAAATTGCTTAAGATCAGGTTGGGCGAAAACTGTCTCGTTCCTGGTAAAAATGGGTGCCACCTACTTGAAGTGGTGCCCGTGTGATAGAATACAAACAGTACACCACGTTATCAACGCATGTCGTCTGTTCGGTGCCCCCTCAGAACTCCAGGGCGTCAAGACGCTGGATCACTCAACCCGCGCCTGGCTGAAGTCCCTGACGACAATCAAACGAATGACGACAGTGGAGAATGAGTTGCCTACTTGCACGTTGTATTTTATATACAACATCGTTTTTAAAACTGCTGTGAAAATGCCCCTCTGCATTGATTTTTTTAAACAAACCCACCGACCCACTCAACCATTTTAACGATCTTTCCCTGGCCTTTTAATTAGTAAAAAACATGCACGTCACCTCACTAAATGCCGCTCCTCTTTTTTTTCTTCCAGCGAGAAGCGGAGAGTTTACACGAAGCTCGAACAGGAACAGAAGAACAGTTACAAAGGTTTAAATTGGCGGAGCAGGAGCTCAAAATGGTAAGTCGAACTCGTTTACTTACTCTTGTTGACTTTTGCTGTTTTAAATACATGTAGCTATAACATTTAACCCAAGCAGAGGGGGTCGGGCCCCTTCGGTTTTTTTAGCCCAAACTTTTACCTCTTCAGGCCTCATACGTGCCCTGGAAATCCTGAAAAACCCTGGAAATTGTTTGAAGCCCTGGAAAAGACATGGATTTTTTTATCAACCCTATTTAACCTTGGAGGGAGGGGGGGCGGAAAGTGCCTGCGCCGATTTCAATTTCGAGAACTTCTTTAATACTAAAGTAATACCAACCAAATTTGGTGAGTTATATTCAAATTGATTGGGGAACAAGGATCTGGAAAAATTTCGCCTCAAGGGCCTTATCATATGTTGCCCTGGCAACACCATTTTTGGCGCCGTGTTTAATCAAATTTTGACTTTTGTAGTATTTTTCTCCATTTATTCACAAATACTTTGAAACAAGTGCTAAATATGGTCTCAAACGCAATTAATCAATATTTCCTGTAAAATGATTTTTGTTACACGTGACCTGTGACGTCATAAGCATGCGCAATACCATCTTTTGAAGTTCAAGATGGCAGCCGTGTACTTTGCACTTTGTCAAAATTGAAAGCATTTGAAAACGTTGAAAACAGAACTAAAACAGTTTTAGTTACACTGTTAGCGTTAAATACTAGGAATATGATTCTGAGTAAAATTTGAAAGCTATAGTTTAAGCTTAAACATCAAATTTCGCTGAAAAAATTCTGTTTGTAAAACTCAGTTTCTTTAAAACGCTATTATTTATATTAAAAAGAAAGTTTTAATTATTTTTGTACCGTTTATTTGTCAATATTTTAAGTCAGAATCGTCTCTAAACTTTTCTACTTTAAATAGGAAAGTTTTTAAAAAATCGAAAATTTTGACAGTTATGAATTTTTGTCATAGGCCAATTAAACGATACCAAATTAATTAGTTATTATTCTTCACTACCTAATCAAATTTCAATTTTTTTTATCCTTTTTAGTTTTAGAGTTTAGGCCCGCGGGCACTTTCCGCCCCCCTCCCCCCCCCCCAAATTTAACTACCCTCAAAAGGCCCAGGCGGAGTAGGGTTAAGCCCTGGAAAATCTCACAGAACCTTATTAAAAAAATAAATACGCGAAATGGTGCGTTTTGTTGATTTTATTACAAGTAACAAACGAGTAGAAAATACTGCTTACGGTTGAAATCATACATTTGGAGCACATTGTTGCTTTACGGTGACAACCTTAACTATTTTGACATTTAAAAATGTTGTTTTAAACAATTCGTTGGGAAAAATATATTTTCACTCTGGACTTCAAGAGCCCCGGAAAAACCCTAGAAAAAACGGTGAAAGAGCCCCGAAAAACCCTGGATTTTTGAATTTCTGAAGATGTTCGAACCCTGCTCTTGAACAAATGCGAATTTTCTTTTGTACAACTCTTCCTCGGTATTTGACAATAATAGGTTACTTCAGCATTGATGACGTCATCATAAAAATATCAAAATAGAGTTTGCTGTCAAACTGCGATTTTTTAAATAAAATGATTAAAACTTATTATTACTCTAAATTATAATTTTTAGTTTTGGCATACAAAATCCTTTTTTAGCCTATTCAAGAAACAAAAGTCCTCAATTTTAAGCAAAATCTCAAAAATCGAAAAACCAAGATGGCGGTCAAGTTGGTTGTTTTGTTACCATGGTAACGGTGGCTAATTAAGTGATAGTTGTTACTATGCAAATTAATGAGTGGGTCAGGCAATACTTGTTTGCCAAAGGGCATGGCTAGTTCTTGGCCATTCAAGGGGTTAATCAACCAATCAGTTCAATTTAACTAATTGATTGCCGAAATCAATGTAACAAGAAACCATTGCCACTTCCAAAATCAGTTCTCTCTTCGTAAATAGCCCGCCCCCACTCCACCATCCCTCCTCTTCCATTCTTCTTTACACTGTCTTTCTCTATCCTTTCTGGCTTGCTGCACAGGCTAGTAGTTGATGTTCTACGTTTAGTAATTGTTTTTATAATGAATCGTTATATTTTCTAAGACTTATGTTGACTATAAAGCGGTTCAAACGAGCACCAGAGTTGACGAAAGTTCATCTTCTCACTCTCCTTGATCTGTCTTCCATGGATTCTCATAGAGTCGAGCGCTCTTGCCAGCTTTGAACATGTTCATAATCTCATTGAGCAGTGCTGAAAATTTGTTGAACCACGCAAACTAACTCTCAGGGACTCTCGTTCTTGTTTGACCACGTGCTTAAGAGTTGAACATGGGGTTTAACAAAGCTTTGGTCACCCAGTTTCAGTTTCATTTTATTTGCCATAGATTAATAAGTGTGCAGGTGATCGGTGTAAAGTTTAGAGATATAGTAAGGCGAGAATGTCTGATTAGAAGCTGTTAGGCTTATATGAGGATATCAGACCTCTTCTTTTCATAATAGCTGTATGTACTGAGATCGATATGTGACACGATGTGTTATATTTTAACATGATTCAGAAATCAAATATGATTCATTTTTTTTTTTGTGAAAGAGGAATATGAAGCACTTTGTTTCAATTCCTTTTTCACGGAATTGAAAATCAAGGGACCTTGATAAATTAAGAAATGTTGCCGAAGATTGGTTCTTGACCTGGGTGTATGAAATAGTTTGCTTGATCTGGTATTATAATTGTCGGATTCGATTGTTTTCAACAAACACATCTTGGAAATTCCTTGGAAAATTATTAGTTTGACTCGCAAATGTGAATTAATCCCCAGCTGCGAGAGGCGCTAAAGAAGGCTGAGAAGGAGCTGGAATGTCAGTCATGGCGCGCCCCTCCCGCCCTCAGGCAGTGGCTGCATATGACGTACGAGAAGGAAAGCAAACAGTTTCAGTTGAAGAGGAACGCAGCTCTGAAGAGAATGGAGGAAGCCAAAGAATCGGTGTGTATTGCCTGACGCTCAGTATTGACGCCGTAAGAATGTGTCATAAATCCTGGTTAAGTCTCCCCCGGTTTAGGCCCATTTACCTCTGCTTTGTTATAGACACGAGTATTCTGCTGTAGAATATGCCTCTCGTAAAACGGAATTTATGCAAAAGTATGAAGGCAGTGAGGATATAGAATGTTGATTTACGACGATTTCAAGAGTGTACCCGAAAATTTCTAAAACATTTTCAAAGGTCGTAGAGTTTCGACGATTTCTGAAAGTTTTCCTAAAGGTTATCAAAAAATTCATGTGTTTCTTCAGTTCTTAGTTTGCACCAAGTGGCGTGAGAGAATTACTTATTTTTAACATTTTAAGGTAATTTGGTGCAAACTGTATTTTGTCTAGAGATATGGCACACCATTAGGACGGAAAATGTGCGAGGCTGCCGTTGGGGTGTAGATTTGATTCACCAAGATGGTCCCAAAGTAATTGTCATTTTTCAAAGTTTCTTATAAAAAATCTCCAATTCTGCAATGTAACCAATCTGGTATGACTATAGACCCAATTAAACTCATTCTAAATACATATTTGACCAGAATGTTTTGAATGCTACATAGTTTGATAAGTCTGTTGGGTTTTCTTAGAAGAGCCGGCCAATGGGGTACCAGCGAGGCTTATACGAATGAAGTCAGTCAGACATCTGTTATTCTTGATCACAGCACTCTATTGACACCCTTCAACTTCACAAAAAGTCTTGGATAGCAAAACCCTGAAACATGTCAAGGGCATTGAGCGGTTTCAGTTTTACCCGGCCCTAAAACGAAAACAGGCAAACCAAGTTTCTGGACTGTTTCTGGCTTGATTTAGTTTGGTCGAGGAAACAAGACTCTGTGAACAGATGACAAAGTTTAGTTTCAACAGATCATGAACGAGCGTTCACGCTTTGTAACTGGACAAACGAACAGTTTTTCAAACTAACAACAGCTTAGGTGTCACTTCTTTATCATTTCTGGCACTGGCAGATGAGACAAAGAGTAAACATGGAGTGAACGTGTTTTTCAAGGTGAAACGAGAACCGCTCTAACTTCACAGCAGTCATACTTTTGATTTAAGATCCTATATTTTTTATAAGAAGAATGTTACAAAACGGCTAAAAAGATATGAATGTTGTTTCTCAAACTTAAAATAATACCGTATTTCCTCCAATAAACGCCGCGGCGTTTATTTAGTTTTTCATGATTTGGTTGCGACGTTTATTCGAGGGCGTCGTTATTTCGAGGGTGGCGTTTAATGAAGTGCCGTGTATTTTTCTAAACAAAAAACTAAATTTTTCTTTTTTAAGACGAAAGAACTATGATAATGTTCTCATTTTTTTGTTTGTTGATATACATACACTGAATGCGCTGATAAACGTTTATATATTAGTAAACAAGGTCAGTAATCATTATATTGCGCTATATTTATTTTCTTGTATTCAATATTCGAATAAACGTCGCACCGGTGCAGCGTTTATTCGAGGGCGGCGTCTATTTTAAAATATTTTGGCTATCAGGTGCGGTGTTTATTCGAGGGCGGCGTTTATTCGAGGAGACACGGTACTTGAAACGCTGCTCAATATCTTTATATACAAAATCAAAGAAGTGTCGTGGGGTAACCACTTGTAACAGTTTGATCAGTTAAGGCGGGCGCGTCTCCTTATGTTTATAGTATTATTCATGGTAATCATGGGATCTATTCATTACTGCACGCTTACGTTGACATCATCTTCGTATTGCAGTGTGAAAGAATAAGAAAGAAGCGTGGTTCTTTGATGGGATCATTTCGTTTGGCACATGATCTGACCATTGACGAAGTTGACCAGAAGATTCTTGGCGCAAGGTAATGCTGATTATGTTTTGTCACTGTATTTGTAAGGATCGTTTGATGTTCTGCTTTGGTAATGTCTGATTTAAAATGGTGTTGCAAATGTTATAGGGTAAGTATTTTATCCTTCCACTTTATATAGATACAGTTAGGTTAAAACTAGCGTTATAAGAACTATTATTGCTTTTATGCTACATTGCAAAGCACTTCGTAAAATCAGTATAGCCGATGTATATTCCTCTGTTAACCGTGTATGACTTTCCCAGTACCCAAAAGTTTTTTGTAAATATGCGACATACAAGAGATAAACTATAAATATTCATGCAGCTTGTTTAGAGTGGGTTCTTCGCTTTTTGTCTCAAAAAGTCAAAAGAAAGTATGTGGTATAATTGACCACTTGTGTTTTCACATTTTTTACCTGAGAAACATTTAAATTATTGGTTGTCTTTGAACTCACTTGCTTCGATCACTCACTACAGCGACACTCAGTGTCTATATCCAGTTCTCCCTCCCCCTCCTTTCCCCTAGTAGAGCTGCACAAACTCCCTCATTGGGCAACAACGCCCCCCTCACCCCTCGAAAGGGCTACAGTCGGTGTTGTTGATCTATTTTCCCCTCATTAGGGCTGCACTCGCTGACGTGACGAACGAACTGGAGGAACGCCAACAGCGGTGGAGCCAGATAGAAAGTCTGTGCGGATTACACATTCAGGTGGTGTCGAACCACTCCTTGGTGAGTGTCGCCAGTCAGTCGACCGGAACCCGCTCAAGAACCAACTCCAGCATAGCTCAGGCCCTGGTAGGTTGCGCTAATATCGGCAGTGTGGGGTCAGGAAGAAAGCTATCATCAACAAAGAAGCCACAGCAGGATGCTTCCGCTCCAGCAGTCAGTGCGAACCCCACAACTTCCTCGAGTGGGGATTTACCGCCAACCTACTCCACGGCTGTTATGGAGGGGAAGGGCGAAACTGTTGTTACGAGCAGTGTTATTGGAGCTGATAATGTGGCTGAGACACGGTTAGAACCCACAAAGAAAGACCAATCCACGTCACCTTTGCACAGACCAGAGAAACCCCAATCTGAACAAACCGCAACGACACTTTCAGAAACTATAAACTACCACGTTGAGTCACTAGATGGCGGTGGCCCTAGTGGCAGCTGTAATAGAAAAGCAAGCGGCGAAGCTCTGATCAGGCGTTCTTCCAGCGCTGCCGCGTGTAGTAGTATTCTTTATGGCGCAACTACCACAGCCGGGTCGAGCCATCCGCGAGTTCTTAGACCAAAGTCTGATCCTGGATCAACAATGGAATGTCAGTCAACGGAGGTGCCTACTGATAGTCCTCGAGCTTCACCCACCGGCTTTAAGTCCAAAAAGAGACACAGCTGGTTCAGCAAGAAGACATCAACAAATGAAGACAGCGACACGGAGACCCTTTCTACAGGAAGTACAGACGAGGAATCGAGGCGCAAAAAGGTCAAACGGCTTTGGAAGATGGCAGTTCGCAATTCGAGGTCTGAACGACGGCAAAACGGAAAGAATCCCCTAAAGAAAGACCAACAGTCTCCCTCGAGCGAGAAATTGAAAGCTGGCTGAGCACAACTCTACCAAATGTTTTTAAATAACTAGCTTTTGAGGATCTGCTCCCACAGATCAAGAGCTTAAAATGATCTCTCGAGAGATGTGAAGGCAGACGTCTGTTTCATTCAGCCTCCTGCCAACAACCAAATGGCCCAGACGCATTTGTGATGTTTGAAGTTACGAGCTGCAGTACCTAAACTGTGCGAACTCTGTTTTTCATCCAGGGTTTGATGTATATTAAGTCATCTTATATTTGCCTTGGTCGTCTTAACAGCGTCGCAGGGTTTTGTTCTGACAACACTCAGTTCCACTTCAATTCAAGTTTATTTAGTTCCATATTCGTGTTTTGGTTTATTTATTTTTTTATTTAAAGGGAGACATGCACATGCGACTTTTAGCTGTTTAATGCCGTTTGACACGTTTTGTTTCTGAAGTGCTAAGGTTCTGGCAGAAAGCTTCGCGTACGCTCAAGTGAGTTTTCTGCAAAGCCTATCGTTCGCTTCGAATGTAAGTTCCGTTAGTAAGTTTGTTTACTTGCTTGTTGTGACATCACCCTTCTTGATGCCGTTCTTCTCCGCTTTAACATGATATATTTATAGACCTAAAGTACTTGTTTAAAAAATTAAAAGAAAGACATAAATTATAGTTATAAAAATGGAACAATGAAAACCTAGATTGGCAGTATCTGAGCTACTCTAAATATTCAGCTCTTCCGGCGTTTTCAGTCGTCGTAACTGGTGTGTTTTATTTCCTGTTTTCATGTTTATTGTAAATCGTAAACTAAGTTCGAAACATATTTGTACTTCATGTACAAATTAAAATCAAAAGACTTTAAAAATCCATCGTTCTCGCATTATAAAAAGAACATATCTTACTTTTAAAGAAATATACTTCCATCAGCGTGGAACGTCCTTTGTTAGTCCCATGACCGTAGAGCTCGGGCCAGACAAAAAAGCTCCGTATTAAGCTAACAGTGTAATTTAAAACTATCATGCACCATCAAATTAATGATGGGATTTTGTCGTGTATAAGTCCTTGTTGCAAGTATAGTTCGTTATTTCAATCACCTGTTATTTTTTTCGAAGATGTGAAGTTTGACGTTTTGTCTGAAGACGATTGCAAGACAAACGGACTGACTTGTATCCGAGCGAAGCTCACCTCGGACATTTTTCTTGGTAAAGAGGTGAGGATACAGCCGGGGGGGGGGGTTGGGGGTTTATTAACGTGTTTTAAGGTATATGAAGCGCACCATTCTTTGTTGAGTGTAAGCTGAAAAATTCTAAGTTTTGTTTTTCTCCAATTGACAGGATTTGCTTGATAAAAGACATCTGTCAACCCAGGGCCTGCATGTTGGTAAATACGAAAAACTATTTAAGATGTTTTCTTTCCCGGGCCTGCAATTCTCTTGGAGACTGGCTACCCCGCTGGTTCTACTTTTCTATTAGTTCGCTGGATCAGTGTCCCAGGTTTTATAATTGTAAATTTGTTTTAGTCTTGGTAAAACAAGAAAACTGCGGTATGAGATGGTGCAAAGCTTCGATTGCTATTACGACGGTGTTAAGAAGTATTTATATCTCATTTACTTTAGTAGATGTTTAAAGTCGTTATATATAAACTCAAATTATTTGAAATCTCTAGAAATATTTATAACTTATTATAACATTGAAAAATAATATTAAGGCTTTTGTTAAAGCATGCTCTTTGTTGAAGCAATCGCTGCTTTTGAGTTAATTGAGTTGTGAAGTCAACGCAAGGAAGTAAGATTGTTTTTATGAGGTTTAATTTATTTTGGGTATGGTAGTCGTTTGCGAGAATACTACTAGTAGTTGAATAACAGTACAAGATACAGGGGATCGCCCATTTGATCGTGTGTTGGGGGGTTGGGCGGGGGGCGAAATTGCCAAAAGAATGTGCACGGTCGAAACAAGGCGGAAAAATAACTTACACGCTGAACAGTTACAAAGACATGGTATTGAAATACCAAAAACCATCCACCCACCCTCCTCCCCCCCCCCCCCAATCCTCTCCACCACAAAGTCAAATGGGTTGTCCTTCATTTAAATCGTCATAATGAGTACCTATATTTGAGACATACACTGATCCCTGTACAAGCATTTTCATTGGCTGGATTGTTAATCAGTTTGAATTACTGAGATGGACACTTTATCAAATGGTGGACAGCTTTTTAGTATGTTCTAGATTGGCTAAATGACTCTCGGATTGCATTCGTCTGTTCATAAAATTGAACACACCGTGGTTCTTATTAGATTCCAATGTAATGAGCAGAAATATAGATGTTCGCAAGCATAGTTTTGTAATGTGTACAGACCTAATTCCAAAGAAAACTGATCAAAATTCCTTTAAGATAATTTGTTCAGATCTGAAAAACTTACGTTCAGCTTCTGCTAAAAAATTCAACGTTCTTAAAGAAGAAAGAGTGAGGTCGAGTGCTCATTTGAACTCAAATTTTAGCAGACACATCGCTGGAATTAAGTTTTCCGGCGCTGAAAAGATCCTCGCAAAACTTCATGAAAATGTTTGTTACAGGCGTGTACCGTGACTTCAAATTGGAGAGTTGTTTTAGTTCAAGTTATAGATTGCATGTGATCGACGGTAAATTATTTTTATGTTTACGTCTTATATAAAGGGGGAAGTTATATATTATATTGTTTACATTCTATTTGAAGCTAGACAGATCTAAACTGGGAAAGTGCAGTTTGGACTTTGCGAAAACGGGAATTTTAATTGGGAAAGTCTATTTGTGCAAACTTAGTCAAACTGAAATAAAACGGTTTCTAAACCAAAGTGTATGTAGTTCTTTTTCTCTGAGAGCTCGTTTTGAGTGCTTGAAGACATATACACTGTTTAATTTACAAATCCTGATTGATCAATCTTCAAGGCAACCCCGCTTACTCGTTGAAAGTCAACATCAATCCAAGAGCCCACGTTTTTCCGATGGAGAAGTCAGGCATGCGCATTACGAGGGAAGTGATTAAGCATTCAGTGACATTTCATTTATTTATTTTTATTTGCGGCTGTGTTTGCCCTTTTGAGGCGAAGCAATATGACTCTGGGACCCTTACAAGGCTTGTATCCGTATTAGAGGAGGTGACGGATAGAACTTTGAGAAACTAGACCAACGGCTTAACGTCCCTGTCCACGGACGGTGTGGCGAAAGAAACTCGCCCAAAGTTAAACCCTCGACTAGGCCGGGAATTGAACCCGAGACCTTCTGGTTGGCAGTCAGAGATCTTACCAACTGCGCATGCGTCAACCTCGCACACACAAGTGATGCACAACACATGAATGAATACAGATATGTATCACAAACTTGTTTCCTCCGTTTTAGATTAATGCGTGCTACATTTGCGCAAAGTAGGATGTTAAAAATATTTGCGCGAACCAAGACTAATTCACATCGAATTTAAGGAAACAGTCAGGAATTTGGATTGTTTTCTTTTACGAGAATAGGAAGTAACGTAGCGGCTGTGGAGGCTACTTCCAAACGTGTTGGATTTGAATTGAAAATAATACTGAGGACGATGCTAACGGTTTCTTTTGTGTATACGCTTTTTTTTTAAGAACCAGTAACTTTTGGCTCAGCCTGGGCTGTTCTTAATTTTTTGGCGATTTCAGCCTCAAGTTGTTCTTAAATTGTTCTTATTTCCTGATATTTTAAAAAAGTGAATTAGTTGCCCGGAACAATATATGTAGATGGCACTAAGAAATTTGTGTTTGCTATTGTTTCATTTGGCGAAAAAATTTGAAACCGTCAACACAGCGTCCGCGAACGTGAGCTTGCTTTTAAAATAACTCTTTCGGCGCCCGTTGACCAAGCTAAATTCTGTCAAGTTTTGTTTTCATGTACATCTAAATCTGTGTTTAAGGATCTATTAAGTTTCTTAAATTTTTCTGATCGAAATTTCAGCCTGGTGGTTGTTCTTAGCTTGTTCTTAATTTTTGGGCCAATCTCAGCCGGGGTGTTCTTATAAAGTTTGTTCTTATAAAAAAACGTGTTATTATACCGGAAGGAACTGTTGGACCCGTCAAACATGCTTCACATCCTGAAAGGTAACCAAGCCTCCACATGAAACCGAGGCGAAGGTTGTCCAGGCCTGGAAATAATTATCATAAGAAAGAAACTTTTTAGCATGTCTATTATTTTCACGTGCTAGGACGTTAAGATTCGCCTCGGTTTCATGTACAGGCTTGGTTACCTTTCAGGAACTATGAAATGGACTATTGAACTCGGAGAGGTTTTAGACGTCCTATTTTGCAGTCCCACCCCAGACTCGTACCCAGTCGCTTTTATGAACACGCAAAGGATTGTGGGGAAGACGGAGAGAAGCAGAAATCGAGTAGCCAAAATAGATGCGCGAACGAAAGGAAAACTGGGAAGAACAAGAAATTAAGACTGCCCTTTTCTCTCCCAAGTCTTCCTTCCCTCGCGCATACATAATGGCGGCTTACTCGTCTCTACTTGCTCTTCGGAAGACTTGGGGGGGGGGGGGGGGGGGGGGGGGGGGGGGCGGGGGGGGGGGGGGG
>JAOBRG010111104.1:0-51644 GCA_027574985.1 Umimayanthus nakama | reverse complement strand
TACTTTTTGAAAAACTCACTCGTGCAAATTAATTCCAAATTGCACTCAAAGTCGTATGATTACCTCTACTAATAATAATAATAGTAATAATAATAATAAAAATAATAATAATAACAAAATAATAACAGCAATAATAGCCGTAATAATAAAAATGGTAATAGTAATAAGAATAAGAATAAAAATAATATTAATAATAACAACAATAATAATAATAGCAATAACAGCAACAACAATATTAGCAGCAGCAGCAACAGCAACAACAAACACAACGGTATTAACTTACTTAACCTTGACTCTGTAACAATTAGACATCAGTGCAAGCTGCACAATGACATGCAGAAATGAAATAAAGAAAAAATTACCTACAGAGAAACAAATACAAATCATTACCGCTCTCATCTTTGCTGCTGTTGTTTGTCTATCAATCCAGATAAATATAGGTAAGGTAGTTTTAAAACCAAACGGTCGCACGAAGTTTGCGCAGCTTCAAACTTAAATTAAACAAATACAAGTTACTTTCATTAGCATCGTTTTATCGCAAAGGAAAAGTGCTCAACTTACTATCACGAGCATGCAAAAGGTCAGCAAGTTCTACACTTTCTACGTGTCTGCAATAAGCCGGCAAACCGCATATTAATTGATTCTGATTGGTTGAAAGCAGTGCAAAAAAGCCAAACAAAAAGCAAAAATACTAAGCAAATCACAAGTTGCAAAAAAACCCAAACAAACTTGCAAACATGTCCCTCCTTGAGCTTCAGAACTTGCTGTTTGAAATTTTACTTCGAACTGTCCACTGAGCAGTTTGTAAATTATGACTGGTTTGTATAAAGAAATTAAACTTCACATGACAAAAAGCGCGCGTCGTTCGTCACTTCCGGCAAGTTGTGTTCGGAATTTTTTTTCGATTTCTTGTTCAATTTGGAGTTTATTTGCACTTGTGGCCGGGTTTTTCAGAAAGCTCAAATTGCATTCGCCCTACGGGCTCATCTGAAAACTTTCTGAAAAACTCACTCGTATAAATAAACTCCAAATTTAACTCGAAGTCGTTGAATTTCCTATGCAAACAGATCGCGCGTCAATTTAGAAATATAGATGGCGTTTTATAGTCAGGTTTCTGTGAACGGTTGAGATCTGTTAACATCGTCCATAGTAAATGCTGCCGCACAACAGGTCTCCTACCCAAATACTTCTGATAGGCTAAAGACTGCGACTAGATGTTGTTTTTAAAAAGGAATTTGGGAGTATAAAGGAAGATAAAGAAAGGAACACGCGACGTAAATGAAAAACTAATACTTCACAAGGCAGCGTAAAAAAACAAGAGATTGAAAGGCAAGTCAGTCGAATTGTTTATAACCCCGTAACAAAATATCGGCTCCTTACTAACCCTACTCGTGAGTCCACGCGATGTTCTGAGACCCGACACTACCAGCTCCTCCAGACTATGCACACAATATAAAGAACATACATAACATAACTAATAAGAAACAACTAAACATTCATCAGCTATTTGCAAGATATAAGTAATCAACAGATACAAACAACTTGCTACTGAAGGTCCTGAAGTTCCAGATTTCGATTAGTGCCACAATTGCTGATTATCAGCTTTAAAAGAACTATCGCCCAATCATGCTTTATATGGGAAATAGTTGTTTAGAAAACAAACAAGTGGTTCTCAATACGGGAAACCGGCATAGTTCCACGTTTTACATTCAGTGAAATAATTAATTATTTTGTCACAACAGATTTTCTTTATGTTTCAAGTTTCCACAACGTTGAAAGAAAAAGATCTGTTTTGACTGGATATCTTATTATTGCACTTACACTTGCTAGATATCAATAAGTATAACTGGAATCTTAGCGCGCTCTTTGTACGACATAAATTGATCTCGATTGACGCATGACTGTGCGTCTAAATCGCGCCGTGACACAAAAGCATATCTTGGATGCTAGAAAGTACAAGAAACTAGGCACTTTCGATAAAGTTTCCAAACCAAAAACGTAACAAAAATAATTGAAGGCCATCATTGAGAAATAGAAGGGGATTTACCGAATTTGCTGTCGAATTGGACTAGAACTGAGAGCAACTTGATCGGTGAACAACGGTCAGCTACATGTTGGTATATACACTGAAGAAACTGAGAGGTCTCCGCGCATTAGCTGTGCGTTCATCAAACCATGGATGCACTTGGAAAGTTAGGAGAGCTCTTGATAGAAATGAGAAGCGCTCAGCTTGATCCAGTCACTCTCAGACGCTTCCCTCAAGGTCTTCCGCGCACATCCTCAACTCGATAGACGCATTCTATTTTCTTAATTTAACACCATTGGAACTACAACAAAATAAGTTTCAAGATAGCTTTAACACTATAAATGGCAGAAGACATTCTTGCAGCATATGTGACCTGATTTGAAGACCCTAAAGAAGACTAACATTTCCTGTTGTGATTGCGTGACGAGTTTCCTTGTTCCATGTCCACGACGCTCGACCTGCGGGGAGGAACTTTGTTAAAGTAGGGCAAATCACGATGTTTATCAAAAGAGCGCAGCAACAAAACCATTTACCCAGCTCAGGAAAGATTTTTCTAACTCTGTGGTACTTCGTCAATCGTTAATGAAGGGAAGATGCAAAGGTGTTCTCAATTATGAAGTTCGCAGCTGCTGTTAAACACTGGTATTGTGTGCCTATTGCACAGTGAGTGGGGACGCTTAATCCTGAAAACGCAGTACATTGCAAATCAATACCTCTTCCATCCACGCATTTGGTTCCAATACTTGAATTCTTGCTTGTCTTAAACGGTGGCCATTTTCATCAGTGGTACAGAATCTGGGGAAGAGCGAACTACTGTGTTTTCAAACGGATGATTCACGAAGTCTACACGTGTACGACATCGAAGTGAAGTTTTCTTAAGGGGCTAACTCTTGGAAATGTGGTGTTGGCGGAAGAGGGATTCGTGCAAGGACGAACGCACTCGACTAACCTAATATCCTTCCTGTATACACCTAATTCGTAAAAATATTGTCTTTTGATTTGTTGCATTGTACATTGGTCATTGTTGCATATCCAGACCGCAACGCACCATGGATGTAGCGAAGTTTTAAATAGGTGCCGAAATGAAACAGCGACATTCTTGTATAAGCCTTGGAAGCATCATGGAGACCAAATGTCGCTGTATCATAGTAGACACCTACAATTCTGTTCAAAGCTTCGTTTCATTCATGATGCATTGCGGTCTGGGTATGCAACAATGCGCAATGTATAATTCAACAAATCAGAAGACAACTTTATGAATAAGGCGTGTATAGGTACGTGTAGGATGCTTTCCATACTTTCCACTTGGTCCCACCCGAACGTACATTGTTCTGTCCCAATACGAGTTATACTTCTTGTATACGATACCTTTTATGAACACCTGGCCCCACCCTAAATGACCTTGTTTTGTTTGTATACGATACCTCCCATGAGCACCTGGTCCAACCCCAATGTACTGTGTTCCATCCCAGTATGACTTGTTGTGCTGGCTCTCGGCATCCTAAAGACAACAAAGCGATGATTGAGGTGTCATTGAAATTCGTTTATTTATTGTTTTCATCAACAATATAAATACTGATCTAGAATTGTTTTTTAAAGTTAAAGTTTTTGATGCAATCCACAGCAAGGGCAAATGTGACATGTGTCAATTCAGTATAAAAATATTGAAAAAAACGAATCTGATAATCTTCAGATGGTATGATGCCAACTAAGTATATAATAACAGTTTTGTATAGAACCGACAAATTCAAAATAATTGGAGCATATCCTAAGTATGCGAAAATTGGGTACTTTTACGTTTTAATGCAACCTATCCGAACTGCGGGTAGGACTCACTAACGTTACGTTGGTGCAACTGGCATCAATATTAGGATTACAACGAACGTACTTATGTGAAGATTAAAAAACGTCCAACCTAAATGAAAAGTGAGACGTAAGGACTGGCTCAGCTGTACAAAAATTTTTACGCAACCGATGCGAATAGGGATACAGTGAATCACAAAAAAAGAGGACAGTTTTGTCTTCTATTTGATTATAAAGTTGTTTCTCGTACATCACTTCGTTTGTGAGATACATTCTCCTACATAGGTAACTATTGTCTACTTACAGGTTTTGCAAAATTGGCAACCTCATATCGGTAGAAACCACTGTTCTCTAGGGTCTAAAGGGAAGTTCATTAGATAGAGCAGATTTAACTTTGAGTCAACAAGATATGAATTTTATGTTGAAACAAAACGATAATAATGTGTCTAAGTTAAAAACATATTTTAAATCAATCTAGATAGTGAGAAACTTCACAAGCGTATTTCCAATATGTAGTAAATGAATATTAACTAATGTTTGTCAAAAAAGCATGTACAACTACCGAGCAATTCCTTTTAAAACTGACAACTCTTTTTCTGTAAGTGTCTAGAAATTAGTTTAAAATACTTGTTCACTTGAAATTTGAAACGACTGGCTCCTCACCTCAACGGAGACTTGGTACAGATCTGACATTGTGTCATTCTCGGGCAATACCTCAAAGGTAAAACAGTTTCATCAAGAAAAATTTTAATGATAACAATAGTCTACTAAACGTTCACGGTCAATATATTAAAAAATAACTTTAGCATTACATAACATGATATCTAAGTTAAACGTTTAATGAGAGCATATAGAAGAGCTCTGTAACTTTCAATTCATCGTATAAAATGAATGAGAAGTCTTCCTTTCAAGCTAAAAGCCAATTTATGCAGGTTAAACTCCTCTTGATCTAAAATCTGTGACAACATTGTACAGTGAAGTACTGCTGAATACAAAGAACTGTTAGAATTACATGACTAAATTTTCTCACCAGTCAATTGGTAGAACCATATAGGATACTAACTGCTCGTCCAGCGGTTTCATCTTTGTGAATTAGAGCACCTTGCTCTATATTCACCTCGTAGAGCTGCACAGGATACCTACCCCTCATCCAGCTGTGACATCCTTGTGCATTGGAGTACCTTGCTCTAAATTCACCTGGTAGAGCGACACAGGATATCTACCCCTCATCAAGCTGTGACATCCTTGTGCATTGGAGTACCTTTCCTTACTGTCAATTGGTAGAACGATATAGACATGCTTACCCCTTGTCCAGCTGTGGCATCCTTTTGCAATGTTTATGGAGAGCCTATCTATACAGTCAACTGGTAGAGCGACAACGGATATATGTACTCCTCGTCGAGTTGTGACATCCTTTTGCAATGGAGTATCTTTTTCTACAGTCAACTGGCAAAATTACAACGTTAATATGTATCCCTCGTCGAGCTGTGACTTTCTGTATAGTCGATTGGTAGAGCGAAAGAGATACTTATCACTCACGAGCTGTGAAATCCTTGTGCAGTAGAGTACCTTTCTCTACAGTAAACTGGTAGAGCGGCAGATGATACTTACCACTCGTCCAGCCATGACATCCTTGTGCAGTGGAGTACCTTTCTCTACAGTCAATTGGTAGAGCGACACGTGGCGATCACAAACGCTCAACGCCTAAAACGGCAAAATATCCCAGGTCAACATGACAGCTTCACAAGATGATGCGGTTGTACACTTATTGAAGCTAACTCGTAGTGAAGTGCAATTATTATTTTGCGCAGTTACTGTAATGTCAAGCAAAATAAGTAGAGTTAAATAAGGTAGAGCAAAATGAAAGAAAATGAAGTGAAGTGAAGTGAAGTGAAGAGAAATGAAGTGAAATGGACTTTAATTCGACATTGATAGTTTTATGAGCTCAAAAGGCCGATTTCAATGGAGGTCGACAAGGCGCCCTTTGGCAACTCTGGCGCTCTCCATTTAGGTGTAAAACTGTGTATTACTTTTGTCCAAGAAAGAGCCAAATTTTTGATATCGTATAGTCTAGTACTGAAGATGGTGGCACAGTGGTCGAGTGGTTAGCGTGTTTGACTCGTAACTGGAAGGTCGTGAGTTCGAACCCAGGCCTCACCACTATGTTGTGTGTCCTTGAGCAAGGCACTTTACCGACTTGCTCCAGTCGACTCAGCTGTACAAATGAGAAACAGCTTCTGCTGGGGGCTAACCTGCGATGGAATAGTGTCCTGTCCAGGGAGAGTCACAGACTCACCCGCTTAACACTACGGAAACCGAAGATAAGCGCCGGCCTAATGGGCCACTTGGCTCGAGAAAGGATTTAGCTTTTTTGGTACTGAAGACAACATTGCCAATGAAAAAATATATGTATTCTTATAGTAACTTTGAGAAAACTCAATAAAAACATTCTATCTTTTATTCTGATGTAACGGTCGGTTTTTGTTTATCCAATTTATTTCTTACCTCACGTAACTCTTTACGCCACTTTTTGACAGCCTGTCCAGGCCTTCCAAAGATCAGGTCTATCGACACTCTACCAGGAAAAAGCATTTTGGCAACCTCCAGAGCTCTTCGAGATTTACAAAGCAACACAATTAATAGGATTGGGATTCTTTTCATTACACAGCTATGTTCTAAAATTGACTGAATTCAGAATGCTTGTATGGGAAATAGAGAAATCCTAATGGCGGTATTCAAGACTACAGTACCTTAGTTGTAGAACAACTTGAAGATACTGCTTCGTTTACATAAGATTAACAATGGCGATTTACCACTTGTATCTAAATGTACAACAAAAAAATCCATAAAACGTCATAGTTGGAAAAACGTTATCCAGTTTTTCGGATCGACAATTTGGTTGTTAGCATGTCATAACAGCCTGTTGATAAGTATTTTACTTACGTTGACCCCTTGAGTTTTTAGTTTATGAAAAACAACTTGTTTCTTTCTACCGAGTAAGCAAAATAACGCGGCAAGTTTTAACCTTTTAATTTTTTTGTGAAACAGTTAGTTAAACTTTCGTTTGGCCTTTTCTGTGGCACTCTTTCCATTGAGCGAAGAAAAATTTCTCCACTTCAAAATTTTTGAAAGTTCCATTTCAAATGATGATGTTCTATTAATTCAAGCTAATCTGCATGGCCTCGTTTCAGGCTTGCTCCGAGTCTATAATAAGATCAGTAGTTCGAAAAGAAAAAGAGACTTAATATAGCAAATGATCAAAAAGACAAGCTCAGAAGAAAAGCTGCTCCGCTATAACACGAATGGTACTATTCTGACCAGTTCGTTATCAACCAAAGACTAACGAAAAAATAACTTGGCCCAAGACATACTATTTCGTGTGAAGAACACTTTCAACCTATGTGAATATTTAGTTAAACAAAAATTATGCAAAGGTGCGCACAATCTGTTTTATTTTTCAAGAAAAAGAATGGAAAGATCATAAAAAAAAATTATTGAGTGGATTTACCAGCAACATCACAAAGTAGAACAAGTTGATTCGCAACAAATGAAATCCAGAAAAGAAAGGGTAGATTTAAACCCAAACCTCTTGAAAGGTGTTTATCGTTTTTAGAGAGAAAGTTAAAGATCATAATTGCCGAAACATTTCTTTTCTTTTGAAGATGAGATCCTTGGATCCTAAAACTGGAAAACATAACACCAAAATGAGGTACATCCAACGGTTGAAATGCTGAGCTATACTCGGTGGCACAATAAGCCAGTTCATACCTGAGAGATTCATCAACGGAATTATCCCTACCCAGCCGCAGTAAATCCTCTGGTATGAAGGACTAGAATGAGAAGCAATATGTGTTTGTTCATTTAATGTAACTTTTTTCCGGTGTAACGCACTGGTAGAAACAATTTCAGTTAACGAATTCGTTAAGCATTAATTTGAAATACATTAAGCATTAAAATTTGAGTTATTCTTCAAAAGTATGAATAGTTTAATTAACCACATAAATATTTATGGCTTTTCTCATTCTAAGTTACGAAAAAGGATTCCACATTAGCAAGTGTTGCTATAACTTTTAACTTAATTTAATTAATACAATCGAAATACCATGCACCATTACAGTCAACGGAAAATATTCGAGAATCATATTCAGAAGATCTTCAACATAGTTTTGAAGAATGTGCCGGCGTTTTGGTCAAACTTTAGTTTAACAGTTTCAAAGCTTAATTTAAAATCTTCCTATTAGCTGGTGAGTTTCACAAAGCGCGCAAGTCTCAAACAAACTATGTGTTTCGCACAGAACTGAAAATGCCCAAAACAAAAATCAAAGAAAGAGAAAACTGCCTTCACTAAATATAGAAAGGAATTCAAAAGATTAATTAACCATGATAGCCAATCTCTTTGTTTTTCAGCTCCAGACGTCCTCAGACAAAGACGAGAAAAGTAAGAAACGATTTCAGACAATTTTGGCAGAAAGCTGAAGATTTCATTAAAATTTGTGCAACTCACACCTGTGTTTAGAAACCTAAAATGAAGTTGCTGTGGTTATTGGTCTCACTCGACGTTTTTTGGCTCTTAACTTTGAAATTAGGTATATAAACAACAGTTTTCTTGGTAAATATGGACTCTTGCATGTGTGCATATGTGTGTGTAAAAATAGTTTCATTCGTTTTTCAGTTGATATGCAAGACTAGACAGGACATTTAAAGCAAAGCTGCCGGTAAGTAAAATGGCAAATAGTTCTTGGGAGGAAAAATGAAAAACTATTCTCCTACGCATTGGTCTAATTCCCAGTTTCCCGGTCCTCGTTATTATCAACGCAATTGCTAAGGTCCTGTTACACGAGGCAACTTTCTTTGCAACCTGCAATGCAATGCTGACGACAACGAAACATTGCAAGTTGCTGGTAGATGTCAGACGTTCGCAACTCTTTTCGCAACTCGCAACGCAACCCATTCTGTGTCTGCGATACGTCAGCGGCTTGTCGAAGATAGTTTTCACGGCATGCCAATGCGCCTTTATTTCTTTTTCTGTACGTTTTTTTAGATGCTCTTATAACTTCTCAAAGGAAACTTTCTTCAAATTTTTGTTGCGGTATTCTGGTAGGTGATGGTTCCATAACACTGGGTTGTCTTCATAGAACTGAATCACTTAGGCAGTTTCTTCCTCCGCCCAGTCCGGCTCTTGAGATTGCTGGAGGTTATTCAGGATTTCCTCCTTCATAAACACCATGTGTTTATAAAATTTCCTTTGGCTCTCGTAATTTTCCTGCTCTTGAACTCTCTTCACCTCTCTAACCATCGATGTTCTCAGCGTGTGCAGAGTCTTCTTCAACGATTCTGATGTCAAGTTGGAAACTTCACATAACTTTTCCGTTGCTTTCAGTTTTTCATGTCTTGTCCAGCTGGACCCACTTGTTTCCACAGACATGGCCGTTCTTTTAGAGCATTTAACAAATCCACCTCCTGGTTTTCTGTCAACTTGCTTTCCGCCATGTTGGGTTTTCCCTGGGATTTTTCGGGCGCGTACTCACGTTAAAACTTAGTTTTGATTGGCTTTTTAGTCTACTTGCGCCACAATTGCAACACAACGTTGCAAAGCAGGTTGCAGTGGACATGTTACACGCTGCAACTGGCTTCGAAACGCTGCGAAAAGTAGAAGATTGTTCAACCTTTTCTGCAACTTGCTTTGCAATTTTTTGTTGCGTTGCAATTGCCGAGACGGGGTGTTACACGCGCAACTTCTTCTGCAACTTGTTATGCAAGTTGCGTTGCAAGTTGCAGAGAAAATTGCCTCGTAACAGGGCCTTTGAGCATCGTTATAGCTTAAACTTAGACATACAGCAATACCTGAATCATGCATGTACATAAATGTGTCTGCAAAAAAAGGTTTATTTGGTATTCAAAAGAAAGATACGACTAGCTAGGCCAATTTAAGTAAAACTGGTGCAAGCTAAATTGGTAAACATCTCTTGAGAAGAACAAGTTGAACACGAAATTTACCTGAACTCCAAGAGAAATTCTATTGATACCAGCTGACCTGAAGTCTCTATCAGTTGGGTAGTTGAACGTAAAGGTTCCAAGGTTAGACTACACTTGATAAATTCTATCAGTAACAATAAATAAGTTCAAACTCCGTCCTGAAAAGGTAACAATTAGAGTGTAGAGTTATTTGATCAATAAACATATCTTTAAATTCATTAAGAAACTCTAAACGTCTACATTGGACACTAATAATCTATATAAGTACTTAAGATGTTAACTGCAAGGCCACAGTTTTTTATTCTTTAGGATTAAAGAATTTATGTGATGAGGAGAGGAGAGGAGGGGAAAATAAAAATGTTTCAGTTACAATTCTTTTTTCTGTTTGAAAAGTATTGGGCAGAAAGGAAAAACAACTTGGTTAGACGTTGTTATTTGAAACCCAGTAATGTTTTATTAAAGCTACAGTATTCTACTGTAGCAAAGGGTTCCATCTATCAATCTGTAACAAAACTGTTCAACAAATTCCGTTTAGAGCACTTTTCATACTGACAGTTTGTGTCTAAACCCGTGTAAACAATCTTTCGAGCCGGAAGGCTAGTCGACCTGTTGCTCTCTTCCATCAAAACGTCAAACTGAAACACCGATGATTTACTTGCTAGTGCAGGAGTCGGGCTGTCGCTACGCAGCACAATTCTAATTCCTTTAACGCCAAAAGCATCCAAACAAGCTCGCGTTATTCCAACATTAAGTTCTGACTGATCCTTTACAGATATATATGTGTAGAATGTTATCAAGAATCGGTTGGAATTAGAATTAGAGACAAACGAGGCCACGCATTCTCCTTCAGGGACCAGGTTTTCAATTATGTCCCCCAACGCCTGATAAGTTAATGCACGTACAAACTTCTTAAAAACAACCTTGGGTTCTTTGATACATTCGAAATGCAAGAAAGAACCTTGGGAATCGTGTTCTGTGGTCTTCTATCTCTCACGGAAAAGCCATGAACAACTTCATACGTGCTTCGCGGCTGTCACGTTTGGCCAATCAAAACGCGTTTTGTATATGACTTGTGTTTGATTGACCAGTGGATGTGCGTAATAGGATGCAAGCAAATTTGGTTTGCAAGACTCGTGTTTTTCGAGAACACGAACCACTCGCCAAAATTTTATGCGATTTATGAGAAGCAAATCCATGAAAAACAGTGAAACAAAAGAATGACGAAGGTCGATGCAAGAGTAAGATGCAACTTAGCGATATTTCTCTTTTTAGTTTAATAAGCTTCATTTAATAATTTAAAATTAGGTTTGGAATAAAATTGGTTCGGAGGGTAAATAATTTAAAATTCAAGCGATAATCAAAAGTTTTATTTTTATTTCAAAATCGTGAAATTTCGGTGCGGCCTGATTCGTAAACCTAAAGAATAAAAAAGTATGGCCTCAATTCCAAAGGCAATCTTTTACAAAACGGAAGTTACGTTTCTTTGTTTCCTTCAGCTTATCCGGCGAACTGCCTTTCACGTACAAACAGATAAGAATTACCTAACATACATTGTAGTTGCTTATGAATTTTGTCAAAAAGTCTCGAGATTGATAAAATAAAATAAATTACGGTAACTGCTCTGGATGATATCACTCAGCAATCTAGAAATGACGCAGTTTTTTCAAAATACAAAAGTAAACAATTTACGTATGCACTCAATGTCAACTGCTTCAAAATTATGCAGAGGAAACACCGGTCACTTAAGTGATTTTAAGGAAAAAGTAGTTTAGCGCCCAATATTCTAAAGAATCATCAAAGCGCCAAATGTGCCGAAGATGCAACTTATAGTGCTCAATGTGCCAAAAAGCGATACGGTGCCAAATTAGTACTTGATCTAATAAAGAAGAACAATAGAGCTAAATGTACCAAAGATACATAATAGTTCTAAGGTCTAGTTTAGACATCGTGCTTTCACCGCACCAAACTCAAATGTTTTGATTTGGCGGGGTGAAAGTACGCTGAAAGCTCGATGTCTAAATTGGCACATCGATTAAGCACTGTGCCAAAACTTGGCACGGTAAACTCGAGTGTGCGGAACGGTTCCAGCGCGGTTCAATTTAGACAGCGTACCAACGCTTCGTTCATCACCGAACTTAATCAGATGGGTACAGTATCTAAATCGCGATAAAGCTTTGACCGCGCCAGACACCGTGCCAAATGGAATTGAGTTCGGTGCGGTGAAAGCATGATGTCTAAACTAGGCCTAAATGTACCAAAGAAGCACAATAGTGCTTAAGGTACTAAAGAACGACACGCAATATGGTACCATATGTACCAAAGAAGCGATATGGTGCAAAACGTTCCAAAAAGCATAACAGTTCTAAATGTACCAAAGAAGCACAATAGTGTAAAATGTACCAAAAAGCAATATGGTGCATAATGTACCAGAGAAGCAATATGGTGTATAATATACAAAAGAAGCAGCAGTATAGTGTCAAATGTACCAAAGTAGTGTATGGTGCATAATGTACGAAAGAAGCAATATGGTGTCCAAGGTGCCAAAGAAACAAGTGCAATTACTTAAAAACCATTTCTGACGTGCTCTTCTTTGTATAGGTATTGCTATTACGTTCAGTGAATTGTGGAAAGGCAGCACAAACCTGAGCTTCTCAGTTTCAACCGAGGTTGGATTGGCTTCCATAGTGATTTCCGCTGCTCCATCCATACTGCATAATTTGTTCACGGAACAAAGAACTGCGGAAATGGTTGCTGGTTCTGCGAGACTAGGTGTACCTGCAGACAAAAAAGTAGACAACTGAAACCACTTAGTTAACACTTACTGAAACGGTGAAGGATACCATGTTTTGTGCATTACCGATACTGGGTTCCCTGCTAAAATCATGCAAATAACCTTCTTCGTACGTTACTTGGTTAACGACAGCTGGATCAGCACCTAGTATTCAGTCTTCCTTTGGGGTCTCCTTTGGTTTGCCTTACAAACGATGGAAAGTTCGAACATGCCACGGAACTAACGCATCAAGAGATCTTTACATCTTATTTTCAATCACCACTACAGTATAATTTAATTATGTTCAAATTCAACGAGAGTGAAAAACGTAAACTAAAATACCCTAGCTCAACAAGCCACTAACCTCCTCCAAAGTAAACAGATTTTACTCTTTCAACACCTGACATTCTGAGCAGAGTCTCCAATTCTCTTACCAAACACTTTCTCATCCTACTGTGATCCACGTTATTTCTGTTGGGAGTCACAAGAAAACTACTACTATGTGATACAGATATAATGCCAATTGACGGTATGACATTGTCAACTCACATGTACAAGATCAGATGTGTCTGGTGCATGTATCAGCATTTTTTTGAAGAGCAAACCAACCACTATGCAGTATGTGCATATACATGTGTCAACATCGCTCGCTGACGAGTGTTCGTTGTTCTGCGAATGTAAAATTCCTTTTTCATAATCCACATTTTTAGTGATAATACACGCACACCAGTGTAGCCTGTAGTAAATCGAACTTGTAATCTCAAAATGCAGTAAGCTGTTACACTTGACGCTACCATTTGAGATGGAATCTCTCAAGTCGCTAAACAGAGGTTGTGATAGTACTTTTGTTATCATTTATTATTAGAGATATAAGTGTAAAGCTACACCAAAGATAGACAGGGACGTGGGCCTGTCAAAATACCTACAGGTATACTTTTATAACCTTCTGATCATAAATAGGGTGTAGAAATTACGTATTTTGGCAAACCAAACTGCGAAGTTTGAGCTCAACTGAAACTAATGAACAAGGTTTACGTTTCGGTTAATTTATCTCAAAAAACAAGGTTGGGGTTTCAGCGTCGGAGCGAAACCTCCTCACCCAATTTTTAGTCGCTTTCCACTGTCTGGTCTGGCCAGTCAAACCACTCAGTTCTTTTAAAAATGGAATGCACGAGTTCTCAGACTGGTTCTGACCGCAAGAAAGGCACTGCTAATGGATCAAAGCTGCCGTCAGTTCTTCCTCTCTGGTCGGCCAAAGTGCGGGAGTTTGGAGAGTTGTGGCGGGAAAAATGTACGAGCGCGCCTTGGGTCTTTCAATCTAAACTGGCAAAATCCATTTCTTTTGTCCGGCGAGACAAGACAAATGGAAGGCGAACTTGATTGAGAATCTGCTCCAGTTCATGATGCATCAAGACATAATTAATAAATCAAGTTAACTGTATAATTACAGTAACATTGCTCAGTAAAACACACTAAATATCCTTAGACATTCATGAATGTATACATAGTTATTATTTATTTGATTGAAGTTGACTAAGGATAAAAATTCACCTGACATATTTGTTGAAGTTACAGAACGTGCACAATTGCTTGCAAAACGGCCACTGAGAAAGAATGTAGACATTCACAAATCAGTTAAAATAGCTTGCTTGAATACTTTCAAGTAGATAGTGATACAATATATTTCTGAAAACTTGAATTTCCAGTCAAAGTGATTCCTCACATGGAGAGGTATATAAAACAAAAACCCATCATGGAGACGAACATGCATTTGTATGGATTTGGGTTGTTTTTGTGTAACCACACATTGCAATTTTTGCTTGTGCATGAACTACATGTAATACCAGCATAATGTAGTCCCAGTTGAGGAAAGACAACACTCGAAATACCCAAGCAGAGTCTCCTTTAATGAGGCTTAAAACTGCACAAAGTCACAGAACAACTACAACTGAGAAACAAGATGGCTGAATGCCAAGACCACTCAAGACTAGTCCAAGTCCACATGTGGCCAAATAATGGAAACCACTGACTGGCGTATTTTTTTTTGATTTTCCACATGCAGTCTGTGCAAATTCAATTTTTGGGGCCAAAATAAGGGTTATTTTATTAACGGAGTATCAGGGACCAAGGGATTTGGAACTTCTTTCGTGGGCTTGTAAGCATGTTATTTTCCTGAAGGGGGAGGGGGGGGGGGTGGAGAGGTACTTGCTATATTTTGGGTTGGGTTGTGCTGCCCAAGCCTTGAAACTATTTCAGACCATAAAATCAACTGTTCTATGTACCGAACTTGAGACCAAATTTAAGACAATGACACCTAATACTTTCAGACCACTGGTACTGAACTACATAAATTTGTTATACCCAGTCTGATGAGATCAATCAGTTAACAACACCATGTAAAATATAAACAAGCTGAGGCCTCTATTTTGCTTATTCTAAAGCCTAAGGTGTTCACAGAGCTCTCAAGTAGTCTTACATTAAGTATTTCTCACACACTGGCTGTCTGTCTGCACTCGTATGGAGTTATGGTAGAAATTGGTGCATGTCCAGTGGTTTGAACAGATTGTTCAAACTGCAAAAAATTTAGAGTGGAGCATGCCCTGGAGCAACTTCATGTAGAGTTTGCTTGTGCTTCCAGTGCTAATGCTCAACCAAAATCTCATTCTTTGGAAAACTCCAAACTTGAGAACTCTGTGTTTGTGAAGTGAAGTCTGCACGTAGGAAAAAACCTCAAAGAACTAATAATGAAGACACAGTCTCTGAAAAAACCGCACCCTTTTCTCAGACAAATCAGGCAAAATGTACACCCCTTTCAGACCACATTGGCCAGCAAATCATATCCCAACTAGTAGCACATGTATGTACCTGAATGTAGAGTTCCAGAAAATAAATACCTGGATGCTTTCTGGAACTTTATACATTTCTAACAATATTCCATGAATGAACATTGGATAAGTGCTTTTAGATAGCGGATGAGGTATGCAGCATTGAGGCAGCTATCATAAGCTCATATCCAAGAAGCATGAGTGGAATAATTGTTTTTAAGGGTGCATTTGGTCGACCCTATTCTGTCTATCCTGGAATAAGAATAAACTTTCAATTTCTCCCCTGATTTGAAAAACAATCAAATATCTAGTTAAACGTAATGAATGGAGCGAGAGATACAACTCAATTATGCTCTTCTCTGATTGGACAAAGTATTTGTTCTATTTATACCCACATGTAAATACTGAAAAGTCAACCGAATGCACTCTAAATATCAAATAATGGATAAAAATGTCTCGGATATTTTTTATACTGACTCGAGTTTTCGACCGTTTTGAAGGAAAATTTTCCGTGATAAAATTGTCAGTTTCCATATTTGGACAAACAACAAGATATCAGATTAATAACGTGAGTAGAGAGCTAATCAGATTACCAGAAACTCAATATCCAGTGTTTGGTACTTAATAGGTTGACACAATTGAACCAACTTACGTGAACATACACTGTTGCTTCAAAATCAGAACTGCAGGCTACGGCATCTCTTGCCTTTTCTCCAATAGTGAATACAGCCGAACTATGATACCTTCTATAGGCATAGCCACTATTGGATGAGAGGATCCCCAAACTCCAAAGAAAACTGTGTTCAAGAAAGCCAGGCCAGCTCAGTCTCAGTAATTTCATTTCATTTCCCTTAATTTAAAAAAAATTACAAAAGGAGCTTTAAAAAGTGGTGTTTTCAAGTTTTGTTGCTCCAACCATGCTCGGTGGATAGTTCGTGGTCAGCAGAAAACCGCTACTTTTTATGAGCCTGCTTTACTTGTCCAGCAGTTTTGTCATTTGTAGTAAATCCAAGATGGCGGACAGAGGTTCACTAGAAGTTTTCGACTCACCTCAGAAAGGACGCGGGCTTCGGGCATTAAAATACTTCAAGGCAGGAGAAAAGATTTTGGAATCTTTTCCCAGTGTGTTTGTTTTAAGCAATACTGTTCGAGGTCAGAGATGCGACCTCTGTTTTTCGGCAAGTGGGTCTCTCTTGAGGTGCTCCAAGTGCAAGTTTGTGCGTTACTGTGGAAGAGGCTGCCAAAAGAAGGCGTGGAAATATCACAAGAACGAATGCAATCGTACAGCAAAAATTCACCCTAATGTCCCAACTGATATGGTGAGGTTGATTGCGAGAATACTGGACGTAAAACAACAAGCCGGTGGCGAGTCAAATACGGTCCTTGAAATGGAATCGCTTTTGGACAGTCTGGTATCGAACACGGACAAGATATCGGGACCACGCAAAGAAGTCTTTGTGACCGTGTTGGCAGCGTTGAAACTGTTTTTCGGAGAAAATGATATTCCAGATACATCAGAACTGTTCGAGATTTTTGGCAAGATATCGTGCAATAGTTTTACAATATGCGATGCAGAGATGCAGGCCGTTGGTGAGAAATTTGATAGCATGAATTTGATTATTTGTTTATTTATCACGTCCTGTTTGTCAGACTTTAGGCTGAATTTTTTTAAGTGTTATTTATTTAAATATTGTTTTAATTCAAATCATTACTTTTCAGTCTTTTACTCTAAGGGTTTAAGGGCAGTTGTAAAGTTCGTCTGGAACCACTTTTAAAATGTCCATTGAATACTACATAGGGTGTCTCTCCCTTTTAATGTCTATTTTTTTATTTTTTACTATACTTAATATAGTGGGAGCTTGAAAAGTTTCAGGGTACTTGTTCTGCAGCTTTCTTGGTGATCTGATTGGCACATGAAATTAAATACCTGCCACTTTGAGCAAAAATCAATGAAAGCAAAGATCAACAAAATTTCAAGAAATTCACTTGTCTCTAGTCTTGTAAGGACATTTTTTACTGAATAAACACTATTACCATATTCAGCCGATTACACACTTTTTTTTATAAGAACCAGTAAATTTTGGCTCAGCCTGGGCTGTTTTTAATTTTTTGGCGATTTCAGCCTAAAGTTGTTCTTAAATTGTTCTTATTTCCTAATATTTTTAAACAGTGAATTAGTTGCCCAGAACCAAATATGTAAGATTAAGAAATCTGCATTTGCTATTGTTTCATTCAGTGAAAAAATTTGAAACCGTCAACACAGCATCCACGATCAAAATTTCAGCCTGGTGGTTGTTCTTAGCTTGTTCTTAATTTTTGGGCCAATCTCAGCCTAGGTGTTCTTTAAAGTTTGTTCTTATAAAAAAAAAGCGTGTAACCACCCTGGGCGCTTATATAGTTTTTGGACCTTCAGGATGGGCGCTTATTCAAGGTGGGCACTTATTAAATTTTCACATTTTTTAGCAAGTAAAAGTTTTTTTTAACAAAACACTAAATAATAGCAACAAAACATGAGTATAATTTTAACTGTTTATTGTTTGGTTTATGCCTAGGACTAATTACTAGTTGTTTGGTCTTTGAAGAGGTCTCTTTAGTTACATTGTGATTATTCTCAAGCAACTTCCATGTCTTCAACACTCAGGGAGGGGGGGGGGAGCTCATTTGAGGTTGAAGATCAAAAAGTACTTTTGGGGGTGGGGTGGGTGCTTATTCGAGGCTGGGTGCTCATTAACCTTTTCTACCACCAGGGTGGGCACTTATTCAAGGTTGGGTGCTTAATCAAATAAATACAGTGTTTTTAATTGTAAAAAATCCCTGAAGCAATTCCCCCTCCTCCTTAAAGGCCATGGATCATTTAGCAATACAAAACTGTTTTTGCTACTCCTCCTTTTAGTGTCCTTATTGATGTTTTGTATTACATCTGCATGCATACATGTAAATAAAATGAATATGCAGTAATATACTTGACCTACAATACTTGTGATCTGTGTAATATTTTATAATACAATATTAATCAAGAACCATATCTGACTTTAGTTAAATGTACAAATCTTATACTATATTTAGTTATTTATTTATTTATTTATAACCTATGTAACTAATATTTATTAATATACATAAATAAATATTAGTTATTTGCAGAATTGAAACCACACCATTGTTGTTCTTGAACATAACTGTGCACATTTTGTTATAGAGCAAAGAGGTTTGTAGTAATGAGTTATAACACAAGTCAACAAAAGGCACCTGGGGTAATTTGCAGTTGAGCCAAAAACATCTTCATCAATGCATAAGTTCCTCACCACAAAACAACTTAACTCCTATTACATGTAACTATATAGTGTGATTGTCACTGTATTCTGTGTATTTATTTTATTCATGTGTATCTGAATAAGTGAAGATGAATCTGGCATACTAATGGCATTTTAACTGAGAATTATTGCTATGGCATTTAAACTGAGATTTATTGCTACTTAAACTGTCCACCCAAAACCAATCTCAGGCTGATAAACCTTGTCACAATATGATTTTTTCCTCAATTATAAGATATATAGTATTATTGTCTCTAACAAAATTTGTCAGAAAATGAAATGAACGCATTGTTTAAAATAATAGTTTCTTGAAAATGTTAAGTCCAGGTTAACTGTTATTTTCCCAAAGGAGTTGGACTCTTTGCTAAAGCTGCATTCTTAAATCATTCCTGTGACCCAAACTGTGTGGCAACATTTCAAGGCACAACACTACAGATAACTGCCACAGAGACAATTCAGCCAGGAGATGAACTGACAATAAGTTACACAGAACTTTTACGCCCAAGTTACAAGAGAAAAGAAGACCTGTGGGAGCAGTATGGCTTTGACTGTCGATGCAGAAACTGTGTTTGTTGTGATGAAAGTGATACATTGATGAATGCCATCAGATGCCAGAGACGGGGCTGTCAAGGGACAGTTCCAGTGACAACAGCAGCAGGTGAGGCAAAGTCAGGGGAGCTGGGAGAAGGTGACTGGAAGTGATACATGTACAAGTAAATAGAAGAGTGAGAAGAACATGTATCTCTTTATATGTGTGCAACACAATTGGTTCATCAATCACTACCAACTCTTACTAAGCTGCACATTTTTAAAAAGACTTTAATTGCTGTACCAGAATGGGTAGGCAGGGAGAGGATAAAAGGGTGCTAGATCTACATGAACATGAACCAATATATTGGTCTGGACGGTATTGTTTCTTTTCTTAATACAAGAAAGTAAAGGGAAATCCCAAACATTGCATTTACTGTAACTGGAAAGTTGTCTGTTAAATCTTGGTGCTGGTTCTAACAAGTGGCTTAAAATGTTAAAAAATAATTTAGTTTATAAAGCCTGTACTGTACTTTAGCTTAACATAATTTATATGCATTTAATATAATTGGTTTGAAATAGCAGTTATACCATCATGTTAGGTAATGCGAAATGAAAATTTGCTCAACATTCTTGTTTCAGGTATTTTTAGAGGCAGTTGTCAAAGTTGTAACTCAGTTCTCTCAGATGACAAAGTCTGGAAAAATGCCAAATCACTCATCATCCAGGTTGAAGAAGTGTTACAAGAAGTCAAGAAACTACAAAAATGTGAAGAGTCAAGTCAAATTCTTGAAATGTGTGAACAGACTCTTCAGGAAAAATCAATCATCTTTTGTGATTTGAACTATTTGGTTGTACAGATTTTGGACTGTGCCATGGACTCTTGTATTGTGCTCCAGCTATGGGAGAAGGCCTTGGCTTATGGTCTCAGAACTCTGGAGGCTTACAGAAGGTTCTATCCAAAGTACCATCCAAGTACTGGAATTCAGCTGTTTAGAATTGGTAAGATATCATATGCAACAGTTTATCATTGAATGGTTCTAGTTCAGGTTGAGTTGAAGTTTAGTTGACTAAATAACTCTACATGTAAAGCCCTGTTTACATGGCACAAACTAACCCAGTTTTGACCCCGATTTAAACTAACCCAGGTTTATTTTTGTTGTTTAACACTACTAACCAAGTTCGATCCCCGATTATTTTGTCGTGTAAACATTCCTAACCCAGGTTCAACATGGGTTAGTTTAGAAAAATATTGTGTAAACACAACCTGCGTTAGTTTTGTGGAAAGTTGAAGAACTGCTTAAATATCCAAAACGATACCTTTTAAATGATAGCCCCCAGAAAGGCAACTCAGAGAAAGATAAAAGAAAATCTGATTTCTGATCCTGGTTGGATTTGAACCCATGACTTCTGGAACAGGTCTTGGTTGTTCAGCAAACTGAGCTACAGGCCAGGTTGGAGCTGGTGATTGGTTGTGGGTACAGTGTAACTTAAGAGATAAACAGTAAGTTTTGGTCGCTTGGCACTCACCCAGCATACATATAGTTTCGATATGGTGATTTTAAAAGTGGTAAGCTAAAATGCTGTATACATGTAAATTCCCAAATGATACCTTATGAGCAATAGCTCAAGAAAAAAATGGACCTACATAGAGAAAAAGAAAAACTTTATTTTATCTCGGAACATATTTCAAAAGATTTCTTAGCCCATCAACAATGAAAGAGAGACTTGCAAACTAATGTGACAATTATTAAAAACACGATTAAAAGACTTGAGGGGGAAAATTGCCAAAAATATACTGTTACATCTTTTCAATACCAGAAAAGAATGGAAAATAGAGTTTTTTCCTTTTTGTCTCACGGATTATGTTCGTTCAATCTTTATCTAAAGCTCATGTACATTGTAGCAATGTACAATAAAGTTTATTATAGTCTGTGTTATTAAAATTCACTTTGCAAGTACATGTATTTTGCCAAAAAGTGTGTAACAAGTTTTCTTTTATGTATTGTAGGTAAGCTGAGGGTACATCTGGACAGCCTTCGGGAGGGGGTGACATCATTACAACAGGCAGCAGAGATTTTAAGGGTAACTCACGGCTTGACCCATCCTTTGGTCAGTGAACTAAATCAGCTCTTGTATGAAACTTGCGAGGAATTGAGACTGAGAGAAAGGTCTGCAAACTAACCGGTCACTTGCACCATGGAGCTGGTAGCCACACTGCAGTCAAGAATAAAGACATAAGGGTTTTATAATTTATCCCTTGTTGAACTATATCATACTGATTTGCTGAAATCTGACTGTTTAAAATAAACACATTCAGATAGGTTAACACGATACATTTAGGTCATGCAGGGAACTATTTAATACGAATGAAAAACTGTGTTACATATATAGATAGAAATGGTGTTCCCCACGCCGGAGCACTAGTAATTTCAATTATTGTTTTAATATTTATAAATGTCTGCTGCCACTATTGTTGAGCACTTCAAAAAAAGACTTTGCCCCTGATTGAAACGACTATTTGAAAGCGTGGAGATATGTGGATGAAACAATCATAATATTAACTGCTGGAAACACATGAAAAATCATGGAAGTGTTTGCTGCGTTTTGAACTATGTCAATGTACAAAAAATAAAGTATAAAAGAGAGACAAATGTTGATGTTGTTGATTCATGTCAGTGTTTGCTTTGCACTATTTCACTGATAATTCAACTGTAACGACCGTCATTCCAGATGCTCTTGTTAGCGCAAATAAAGATCACACTCTTTATATGTAGTAACCTTTCTCATGACTGAGAAGTGGGAGAATGAAGAGTACTTGCAAGTCCTTAGAAAAGTCCTTGGTATTCCCTTGATAAGACATTCAATAAAATACTCCTGGACTATCTCTTGAAAAGTCTTTGAAAGTTCCTTGAAAAGATCGCATAAGACCCTTGAAGAGACATTGAGGATTCCTTGAGGAAGCCTTGAAAATCCACTGAGAGTCCTTGAGAATGCCTTGAAAAGTCCTGGTAATTCTTTTGAAGAAGCCATAATAATCCCTTAAAGTGTCCTTGACAATCCGTTAAGTATTTCCTGAAAATCGCATGTCATGAACGATTTTGAAAATGTTTTGAAATTCCTTGAAAATCATTTGAAGAGTCCTCAAAAATCGTTGGGAGAACTTGAAAATCCTTTGGAAAGTCCTTCGAGAGCCCCTTGAAAAATTCTCGAAATGTCCATGAAGTTTTCTTGAAGAAAACATTGGACGTCTGCTGACTTACGTCTCCATAAAGAAAAAAATATCTGTTCAGACTTGACTCAAAATCAGAAGTTTTTACAAAAAAATAGCCCGTTGAAAAAACATAACTTAGAGAAGAAAGGGAGAAAGAAGAATCTGAAAGTAAACATTTTCTTGAATAGCTCTCTCAAGAGAACCCTGTATAAGCCGCAAATAAACCAAATGTGCCCAAATGTAACAGATCTCGAGTTCGGTTCTAAATATAACGAACAATCGGTCGCCTAAATGTAATAAGTCTTTCCAAAAGGGGTTGTCTTGCTACACGACTTGCTACATGTGGTGCGACCAGGTTTCAAACATCGAGCTTCAGTCAAGCTTCACTCGTGCAAAGCTGCGCTGAACAAAAATAGTTTGAATCCAAAAAGCGCGATTGTTGGACGGCACGAACAAACATAGCACGACGTTTGAAACGACTGTCGCGCTAAAGTCGTGCTTAAGTCCAGCTCAATTCAGTTTGGTTTGGCATTACCAAAGCGCGATGTTTGAAACGGGAATTTAGCGTGTCTACAATCTAACACTGATGGTAGAGACTTCAAACTGACCCTGGTCAGGCTAATGTGTTCCGTTCTTGTGCAAAGCAGGGTCCTTTTTTTGTCACTTGTCTGTATTAATGATAAACAACTCAGATCTGCTGCTCCAGGAAGGTGGCAGTAGTGGTGATAGGGGTGGGAGTTACCCACAATAATTAGTGCCCCGACAGGAGAGGGGGAGGAGTGTCATAGACTCGTTGAAACAGTTTAACCCTAGAAACCTTGAGAGTTGGGGGAAGGGGTTTTGGTTGGGTATGTCAAACTGGCGTGGTTAAATGTTCAATTCCTTAAGTTATGAAATCAGTAAAATTTTAGACGCAGTATATTGAAGTTAAAGCAAAATGAACTGAAGACAACTTCCATTTTCAAGTAGTTGTTCATTGTATATATATCCGGCACAAGAATTGTCTTTTATTTTCTCTAAATCGACTTGAGCATGTATATACCTGTTCCTTACCGAATATAAAATGAGTGTAAGATCAAGAGCTCTCGGTTTCTGATAAAGTGTGTCTTTATGTCATTTATCAAAGAGACCAATGGTCATTGTCGGCATCTGTCCTTTCTTTTTTGTCACGTACACAAGAGTTGTTTTGATGCTTTTCAGTACTGCTATTATTCATGTATTTTATGTCTCCATTTTTCCTCCACTTTGAATTTAAAGTGTAGTTTTTTAAGTTTCAGGTTTACTTTTGTGTACTGAAGCTTATGACATATGGTTTATGCCTTTTTTGCTTTTCTCTGTTGTATTGTTTTCACAATACAAGATGCAAGCAAGTGTTTTACTTTCTGTTCTCGAGCGCAACGCTTCTGTTGTTTTTTTTGCCTTGACCTCATACCTAACAAGCCTATGCAATCTCGTGAAAACATTTCGGGAAAAAAGGCGTTCGCCAACTCTCGCGCGCGTGCCATGTCAGTCTTTAGCAAGAGTTTCCTAATAGCCGTCTTCACTAGAGCTTCTGTCTTCACTTAAAGGCCTGAATCATTAACGTGGCTGAATCTAGCTTACTTTAATTTATCAATAAATTCATGACTGTTTGTCAAACTCAAATGAGCTTCGAGTAATGAAAACGTCGTTACATCATTTACATTTTTGCAATTTGAAAAATAATCAAATAAACAGTTTGAAATTGGTGATTTTTTTGCTGTATTACATTTGATGCATTGTCATGGAAATACATCAAATAAAGAGAATACTTACATTTGTTAACTCTTAAGTTGGGTTTATCAGCTGTTAACATTGAGACGTGTCATGTTGTAGAACGGCTACTCAATTATATCATAACCTGACTGACATAACCATCTTCGCTGACGAATCCCAGCTACCAACTACATCATTTAAACAGAACTCAAAAACAAAACCAAGATGCTGAGTATGAGGCTGTTTAGAATTGTCTTATTGATATTAAGAAATGGGTGGTAAAATAAATTGAAAGTGATCACGAAACAACAGAATACTTGTTACTTGGAACAAGGCAGCGATTGAAAAAGTAGAACACTATCCAATCAAAATAAAGTGGTAGCGAACTTATCTGCATCAACTCTTAACAAAATTCCAGACGACAGTCCCTTTTCTTCTTCGAGTCCTTGTCTTTGGAATCGTCTACCAATCGTGCAAATCCCTTTTAAAAACAAATTTGTTTAAATGTCATTTTCATTCAGCTGAGCATTTCTATGTAATATGCCCTTCAGAAATTCAGTATTATCGTTTTATTAATAATATTATTATTATTTTTATTAATATTTTCATTATTATTATGATAATTATTATTCTAACTATTATTATTCGTATTTGTGTTAATATTATTACTGTTACTTATTGTTATCATTCTTCTTCTTCTTCTTCTTCTTCTTATTATTATTATAAATGTTATTATTATTTTTATTATTCTTGCTATTGTTAGTAATTGTGTTCAGTCACACTGGTGTCTCCAGCGCGGTGTTTCACAGTTTCTGGCCTGACGCTGCCCCAGTTTCATTGAATCAGTTTAGTTTTGTCGTTGTTTTATCAATCACTCTCAATTTGCAATTGAATCCCATGTTTCTATTATTCCTAAAGTCAACTACCCAACTAATCATTATTTATTTCCATTTGTCCATCGTTACTCACTATTTGTTCTTCCACACCCGAAAAACAGAATTAAAAAAAACTTTCAATATAAAACTACCACCAAAAAATTTTAATAGTTCACTTTTTATATTCTATTCGTCGGGCTGGTTTAAATGCTTTTACAATAATAATTTTTGAAGTAAAACTACCAATAATTAAAATGTTGCTATTTTGCCAAAACACGACATGTATCTGCTAGCAGATGTCCTCAGTATTCTTCTTTCATGGCAACACTGTTTATTTAAGATTGTTGCTTGACATTATTTGGCAGCTTCACAAAGGATTACCCGCTGTACTTGTAAATGCGTTTTCCCTACGCAAAGCAGCTGAATTTATTAGACTAGTAATTTGGTAATTTGATGCTCTGATTATTTACAAGCGAGATTGGATTTCATTTCCCTCGTGCTTTTGTTGAATTCAGCAGCTATACCCAAACGTGTCTCCTCGTCTTCCTTTCTTTTCTTGATAGTTGTAAATAATTATAGGTTTGGTAGTGGGGTTGTCAAATCTATCACATCTTCAGATAAAGACCACACAGCTCTGACTTCTGAAAATAACCAAACGTCAAATATCAACGCCGCAAGGCAATTGAATAGCAGGTTACGTAGAGAAACCAAGCACCGCCCCCTGAGACTACATCTGTTTCATCAACCCTTAGTTTAAGAAAAACTCCGACAGAGAATAAGTTAAGCATAACAACTTTCACGCATATCGTAGTTTGGAAGAACAAAGCGTCAACAGTTTCAGGCAGCGAAAGACTGAAAGCTACTTTTTTAACAAGCTGTTTTAAGAAATTGTCATGAAAACAAATAGAGCAAACACGACTTCTTTGCTAAACCGGGAACAAGGCCCGAGAACAAAGAAAAGTGGTCGAGTTCCTTCTTTGCTACTTTCAACTGACAGGTAGAAATCAGCTGTTGATATTAAAGAGAAAACTTTTTAAAAAATTTCCACAAATGCACTAGTTGCATGCGAGGGCAGTGGATCAGTTACCTTAACTTCTGCAAGACGATACCTGGTCAGCATGAAAAACATTGAACAACCTACCTCATGGAACAATATTTCAGTTGATATTTCTTCAAGAGGAATAATTCTGGTTGTAGTAGAGTCTTGCGTATTTCTCGCCCTAGACCTTACAGCCGTTGTTGGCAACACCCTAGTTTGTGTAGCACTTTACAAAAACATCTCACTTCGCACAATAACCAACAACTTTATACTGTCGCTGGCCCTCACTGACCTGCTAATGGCTCTATTGGTCATGCCTCTTTTTGCTTTGGCTTCCTTTGCGGATGAATGGATTGGTGGATCCTTTGGATGGGAGATCTACGGATATGTAGGTCATACAATAGCAGTAACCTCAACAATGACCGTTATGCTGCTGGCAATCAACAGATATTTCCGAGTTGTTCGACCCACGTTGTACCGTACCATCTATTCCAAGAAAAATTCGGCAGTCATGGCTGTCACGACGTGGGTTATATCAACAATTCTAGTTTGTATTGGTTGGCAAATTTCGGTACTTGAGTTCCGACCGTATCCTGCTAACCCAACAATCATTTTACCTGTGTGTTTTAGCGTAAGTGCATTGACGTTTTATCGCGTCGTACGCAGTGCACCGGTTGCTGTTTCTGGTCTTGTTATTACTTTATGCTACGTGAAGATCTACCAAACCATTCGACATCACAACACTGCAGTCGCTCCACCGTCAACAGAAGGACACTCGTCCTATGGAGTGGAGGAGGCGAAGATTACAAGAATGCTGACTGTTGTTCTGATCGGGTTTTATTTATGCTATCTGCCACCAATTGTTACCGGCATTGTTGCCTCCTTAAAACTGATTGGGGCTATTAGTCAGAAGTATATGAATTTTTACGTCACTTTTCCCATTTTTGCCAGTAGTGCGATAAACCCTCTAATTTATGCAACAATGAGTCGACCATTCAGAAGGGAGTTTCTGAGGATAATTCAATTTGGAAGTGATTTGCAAAATTAGAAAAACTCACTCTTTCGAACACAAAAAGAAAAAAAACAAAACACTGGTGGTTAATGCAAGTGTTAAGTTGAACTTGGATGCGATCTGTCGCAAGAGACTTGAGGCGCCTGAAGACCTTGGGCTGTATTTTTAGCTATCAATCGGTAATTCTTTAGATATGCGTCGGAGATCCCTAAACCTAAATACAACTGCAACGCTTATGAATTTTTTAACCGATTGTATAACTACTAGAAAAAATTGTCATTGTAAGCAAGAAGGATGGCGTTGTTTCTTATCCAAATGTCGTTCAAATTTTACTTTCTGCTATAAGTTGTCAGCTTGCGAACTATCGTGTTGGCAATTTTTCTTCGCTTAGATTAATCGTCTACAGTTATTGAAATTGTAAAACTTTAGTAGAGAAGCATATTTAAAATAAAAAAAAAGTAGGTTCGCCGACATGTTTTTTTATCTGTTTTTCATTGCGCTGCCGTTGTACGAAATTTTATGGCGATAGTTTTGATGTTTTTTGCAGCTGTAGTTTGTGCAAAAGTTTGTTTTCAGAAAAAAACCTTTGAAATAAATCCGACTCTGTACGACTTCCGCAAAACATCGTGTCCTCTGCATGTGGTTTAAATTTTTCATCAGTCGTGACGTCACCTTAATAGAGTCAAAAGATGTGTTAACAAACAAAGAACAGTTGTGCCAAAGCCTTTGGAAACTGGTCACAGAACAAAAATTTTAAGCCAAAAAAATCGAGGGGGGGGGGGTCAGATTGAGCCCCCCCTTATGCCTCTAGGGTTGAGTGTGCCCGTTTTAAAAAGAACTAACACCACCGACCCTAATACATTATGTACGCTAGTTTTAATGTATTCTGCCACTATTCACTTCGAATTCAGAGAGTAATTGTTAGTTGTTCAAATGAGCAAACGCCGTTCCATTTAAGGCAAAAAATATTATCAGAGACATTTCGACAATAGCGCAATAGGCACTTTGAGGCCCATAGCTTCGAAGGCCGCTATCTCAAGCAATGCAAATCTTGCGTATGCTGTAATACACTAAAAGCATATAAGCTAAAGTAAATTAACGTTTACAGAAATCTGTATCTTGATTCTGTTTAATCGTCAGCGACATTTGTAGCGCGATAAAACTCTAATGCACTCCTTGCGTGCAGGTTCAAGCACATTGTTTATTATAAAAACAGATCTGATAAGCGTGCGTACGCGCAATCTGATACAAGTTTCTGATTGATCAACAAAACGTCTTTAAGGTCATTCCATCCAAATAGAAACTGCACTCAGATTTTGGAAAAACTTTCTCCATAAATAATTCAATATATATGTAAACTCCAAAAAAAATAATAAAGGGGGGTTCCCGCACTTCTTTTAGAGATAGCGGGGGCAGAAGTCTAACCCTCTGGGGCTATATTTTCGTTAACGTTAATGAAAGCAGTGCTACCATCCTTCGGAGTGTCAAACCAAATGTTCAGAAATCGGAAACATACGAAAAGTGAAGTAATAAACAATCCTGGATATTGAGAACATTTGTTTTGGGTGTTTACGGAAAAGTGTATTTATGGTATCAGAGTTTCTTTCAAGTGAAAATTGTTTCTTTAGTTTATACCAAATCCAGAGAAAAAATCAATTCACGCGAATACTTTTTAATTTTATCGTATTTTCTAACACTCAGAATTTTCTTTTTTTTTTCTTCCGAACATTGAGTTGTATGGTCATAACTCAAATTGGTAGAAAAAAAAACTAGGGGGTCACCACGCTTGTTTAGGAGATACTGTGAGAAGTATCCCATAAATGGACGTTTTTTGCTCATTTTCCGAGGGGAGCCTGGGGCAAGTTTTACAAAATTTGGCTTAAATCGAACAAATTTCAATTTTTCCGATGAATTTTACCAATTGTTAGATTAACTGTATAATATTTATCAAGGAACATTGAAATCTTTCAAAAATCACAATTTTAACCCTATGCGCAGAAGAGCTGCGCACTGCAAAAGGGGGGAATGACCTTAAGCCATTGTCATCACAAATTCAATTCAAACATAGCCTGCGTTGCAGCTGCAGACCCGCGTTCTCTGTCAACGGTTGTTTAGCCGAAGTTGTAGACTGTCTGCAGCACAGGCTATTTAAACAACTTGCAATGTTTTTGGACTGCAGAAAGGTTGTGCAGAAGAACCACAGAAGAAAGAATACAGAAGCCAACAGAAAGGCAGATGCCCGACATCATTTTGAGAGCCTGGGGCGAGTTTTACAAAAGTTGGCTTAAACCGAACAATTTTCAATCTTTTCAATTAATTTTACCAAATGTCAGTTAAAATGTATATTTTTTTTCAAGGAACAGTGAAATCTCTCAAAATTTAAAATTTCACCTTATTCGCAGAAGCTCCATGATGTCACGGGAAAAACCTGTTATCATATCATCGCGCCCGCGATAAAAAAAACTTTTAAATACTAGCTTGAGCCGATTCAACTGCATATAAACCGAAATAAGCAACAACCGACACGGTAGCCATATTTGTTCGTTCTCGTGAACTTTGATCGCGCACAGAAAAGCATGCTTTGGGAACTGGGAATGACAACATGATTTTCCCTCTTTCTCACACCTGATTGGCTAGTTTTACAGTCTCAAGTCAGCAGGAGAGCTGCGCACTGCAAAACAGGGGAATGACCTTAAGCCAACTTTTGTAAACTCGCCCCTGGCTCCCTAATTGGTTCCCTAATGATAGGAAATGTAATGAAAACGTTTGAAAAAAATCTAGCGAGCAGATTTTTTCCAGGGGAATGACCCTAAATTGTCATTTCGAGCTAAACCTGTTGTTGATTGTATAAGTACTGTTGCTGAACTTTTATACTTTAAAATACTGTTGTTTATACATCACAAGCTACGTACATCGGCCAAACTGCAAATTTTGAGGCGTTTATATAATTGTAAATGTTGTTTATGTTGCATTCCTGTGAATAACCGGTAATATCTTGCTACTTCCAGATAGCTGTTAACTTTTTACAGAGACACAAGTGCTTCTTGAATTCCAGTGGTGTCAATTCCATACCTACACTAGTAAAGATATAAATCTCCTTAGATTAAAATTTTTCAAGGGATTTTCTATATTTACCAGAAGTTTCCGAATTGTTCTAGAATCCTGGAAATCTTTCCAAGACCTTTTCAGATCATTTTCGTTCCCGAAAAATTCCCAAACAGATTCGAAAAATTGTCTTTTCTGTTTTAAGTAACAAAATCTGGAAATTTTTTTAAAGTTTCTGAACACTTCAACGATGGCGAATTTTAGGTCATTGCCGTATAACAAAAAGTTATTCATCCGGAAATTGAAAAAAAAAAAAACAGAATAAGATTATTTTTTACACTCATATGTAATAACTAGCTATTGAACTTTATCTTCAGTGTATGTGCCACTGCCGGTTGAGCGATCAACTAAAAGGACAACCGGAATATCGAATTTGGTTATTGCTGCTTGGAACCGTTTTCAAGTTTTTGTAAGAAATGGCTTCTGAATCTGAATGTTACTGATGTGCTTAGAACTGTAAACTGGTTATCTTGCACAGGAAAGTCAACAGTCTATTTATGAGTGACTGGATTGGACAAGATCTTTGATGTTAATCTGTTCTGTTAATAAGTTCTTGAAACTGTCAAGAGAGGGAGCATTTCTAATTTCAACTGGCAAATTGTTCCATTCGGGAGGGTTCGGGGAAGAGGCGACGATCGGTAACAGTTGTTGTTGCTTCGCACGTTTCTGAAGCCACTGCCACTAGCGCTCCTGGTAGTGCGTGTCTTTCTTATAAGATTTGAAGAAGTAACTTTAGACAGACCATGCACGGTTTTGTACATCAGACAGTGCCAATCTGTTTACAGCTCGTCGCTCTTGCAGACTCTGCAAGCCTAGGTCTTTGATCATTTGGGTGACGCTGGACCGTTGGCGGTCGCTCTTCGTTGAACGTTTTCCAGGGTTTCGTTATCTCCTATCTCACATGGATCCCATACTGCATTACAATACTCCATTTGTGGTCTTACGAGGGATTTGTAAGCAGTCTCATTGGTTGCAGACGAGCAGCAGCGAAAGTGGCGACGAAGCATGCAGTGCAAGTGTTTTGTTAGCTGTTTCGTGATGGAGTTGATGTGAATGTTCCAATCAAGATTTGATGTCAGTTCTACACCCAGGTATTTCTGTGCAGTTGAGGATTGCAAAGGAACACCCTGCATTAGAATTGCACACATTTTAGTGATGATCAGTGTTAATTCTTTTGTTTCTTCCCCTGATCTTCTAATTCCATTTCTTGACAACTTTATAATTTTTTAATCTTATAACTTGAAATCTTGTAACTTGCAACTCGTAGCTTATAACGTCCTTAACGAGAACGACAATTTCGGCTGAATTCAACATTTGCATTGAATACATTCTCTCCCAAGTTGACTTGCTTCCCAAGTGGAAAATTTCAATGTTCTTCTCGAGTAGAAGTTCTAACTAAACGCCCTTCTCAAATAGAAATTCTAAACGCACTTCTAAAATAGAAGTTCTCGCACAATTCTTAATTAAAAGTTCTCACACACTGTCTACGTAACAAAACTTGATTGGTTCTTTCGTGAAAACATCGTGGGGGGAGGGGGGTGGTATTCGCCCACGGTCGCGCGCGTGACATTTAAATCTTCAACGGGAGTTTCCTGACAGTTATCTTCACTTAACGACCTGTATCAGTAAAGTAGATGAACACAGTTTCGATTGTTTTTTCATGGGGACATTATGTCAAAATGTTATCAGCTTTGAAACTCAAATTTAGAAAAAGCTATACACAATACTGGAGACTTTCATAAAGACTTTTTATCGTTTGTATGGAAACGAAGGAGTTTGAAAACAACACTATGATGTCACTTTTCCAAAATCTGGTCTTTAGAATTTGACACAACTCTGTATGATTTCATTCGAGATCTCTTTTTAGTCACCAAAGCAAAAAATTTAAAATCTGACAGCCAAGATTGACAATGTGACTCAGAATCTTGGGAGCTTCAATCTATCAATAAATTTGTAGCTGTCTGTGAAATTCATGTGAAATTTGTGTAACTAAAACGTCGCTGCTTCATTCATACTTGTGCAGTTTATTAAAGAATCAAACGAGCAGTGTTTTAGAAAATAGAAAATAGTGAGTTTTTTTAGTTGTATTCAACCTGATGCTTTGACATAGAAACAGAACAAATGAAATGAAAACACCTGTTAAATGAACGAAGAAGCTACTCCTGCAAACACAAAATCCACCTGTTTGGTTAATACTAAAACAATTATCCCCCTCAGTGTCCGTGCCTAGTGAGCAATTATTCACCGAAGTGGAGGTTAATAAACTGGGCTTTTCACCGACACTGAGGTGAATAATTGCATTATTGTATACCAAACCAGTGAATCGGAAATTCACAATTGTTTCGTGTTAGCGTTACAATTTCTGCTCAGTCTCTCGTGAAATTAACACGTAGAATGTTGTTTAAAAGTAAAGTGTTTTAAGTTAAAACTTGCAAAACACTCAGCCAAATTTGGTCGCTTTCTTTTTATCGATTGGGATGGCTTTCTCACTTATTTCTGAAATTTTAGCTTCGCTTAAACTTTCCAGAAACCGGGACGCCATGTCGTCACTTTCGTGTGCAGTCATGCGAGCCAGGAATATCCTAGGGTATTCCTAGACAGAGAACCAATCCGAGCGTGCGAAAAACACCTATTACAGGTTTGGTATATGTTAAAGAAAAATATTCACCTCGCCGCTTCGCCGCTCGGTAGCATATTTTTTACTATTCACCTCCATTTCGGGGATAGAAGTTACTGTAACTATTCGTTGGACTTGTTTAAGGGTTTTTACAGTGTCAACCATAGGGGCTAAAGTACGATCAATTAATAAACAGCCGACTATATTGCCAAAGCATGACATGTATTCGCTTGTTGTTGCTCTTATCTTCTTCTCTTTGGTATCCGGCACTAATTTGCCAGTTTCACAAAAGATCACAAGTTGTAACTGACGTTAGATTGCTTTTCCCGAAGTAAAGCTGCTAAATTATCAGGCAGTTGGTTACAGGAAGGTGATTACAAATCTATCATATCAGATAATAATTGAACAGTTTTGACTTTTGAAAGAAAACCGAACTTACAATATTGCTGGTCGCGAGGAAAAAGCAAGCACCGCTCCCAGAGACTGCACCTGTTTAACTAATCCCTAGTTTGGCAAACACTTTAACAGAAAATAAAACTACAGCAGCGTGCCTATCGCAACGCCTGCAGTTAACTGCAGAGAAAATATGCAGAACGGTAACGTCGTGAAGAAAAGATAGAGCTAGCAAGACTTCTTCGCAAAAAACTGGGGAAAAAAGAACCATTAGGAACAGTGGCTGATTTCCATATTTGCTACTGATCAGTTGAGAGGAAGAAACTTGCTGTTTACATTAGAGAACAACGCTTAAGGTTTCGATAAATGTGTCAGTTGTGAGGGAAATTGTTCAGTCTCCTTAACTTTAACGTGAAGACAATTTTTGGTCAAAATGAACAGCAGTGAACCAATCCCCCAATCGTCGACTACTTCATTTAGTGCTTCTTCAAGGGGAATTGGTTTGGTTGTTGTTGAGTCTTGCATCTATCTTGCCCTGGACCTCACAGCTGTTGTTGGCAACACTTTGGTTTGTGTAGCACTTTACAAAAACATATCGCTCCGTACCATTACCAACAACTTTATACTGTCACTTGCCCTCACTGACTTGCTCATGGCTCTTTTTGTCATGCCTCTTTTCGCGTCGGCTTCCATTGCAGATGAGTGGATTTGTGGATCCTTTGGATTGAAGACCTACGGATATGTCGGCCATGTTTCAGCAGTAACGTCAGTCTTCACTGTGTTGCTGCTGGCAATCAACAGATTTTTCCAAGTTGTTCGACCCACGTTGTACCGTACCATTTATTCCAAGAAAAGTTCAGCAGTCATGGCTGTCACTGCATGGATTGTATCAACACTTCTAGTTTGTGTTGGTTGGCAAGTTTCGAGGCTTGAGTTCCGGCCCTATCCTGCTAACCCAACAATTATTTTACCTGTGTATTCTAGCGCAAGTGCATTGACTTTTTATCGCGTCGTACGCAGTGCACCAATTGCTGTTTCTGGTCTTGTTATTACTTTATGCTACGTGAAGATCTACCAAACCATTCGTCATCACAACACCGCCGTCACTCCACCGTCACACGAAGGACGCTCTTCCTATGGAGTGGAGGAGGCGAAGATCACGAGAATGCTGACTGTTGTTCTGATCGGGTTTTATTTATGCTATCTGCCACTATTTGTTACCGGCGTTTTGTCCTCCCTAAAATTGATGGAAGACAACAGTCGTAAATATATAAACTTCTACGTCTCTTTTCCCATTTTTGCCAGTAGTGTGATAAACCCACTAATATATGCAACAATGAGTCGGCCATTCAGAAGGGAGTTTCTGAGGATAATTCGATATAGAGCGTGATTTAGTAAAGTGAAAAAGATCACTCTTTCTAACGCAAAAAATGTAAACATTGGAGATGAGTGCGAGGGTTAAAATAAATTTGGGTGCGATCTGATGCAATAGATTTACATTCATTTTTCTTTTATAGGAACCAAAATAACTTGGCTGAGCCTGATCTTTCTTCACTTTTTAGGTATTTTCAGCCTCATTAGAAACTCGATCGTCTCAAAAACATCGATGCAGTCGAGTTTTAGGATAGAATTTAATTAATAAAAGCAAACTTTACATTTATGATTCCAAACCCCAGCTTCGATTGCTCTTAAGTCGTTCTTCAATCTTTGGCAAATTTGAGCCTCGTCACTCTTGTTAAAAACACAACACATTGGGTTGTAGTTTTAGTTATCGTTCGTTAGCTCGTTTGATACGTGCGTCGGAGATTCCTTAACCTATATGTATTTATTATATACAAAAGTCACTAGATAACGGCAACGGAGCTCTCTGATTGGCTCCTGCACAACTAGGATCTCAGCTCATATCCTATGCGTACCGAAATTCAAGATGGCAGCGTGGCTTGCCGAGCCGACAAAAGAAAAACTGTGGCTTTACTCAAAAAACACCAAAAAAGCAAACAAAAATGGAGTCAAGATTCTTATCGGTACGTTTACGGAAACATAATAATAATAATAAATGTCTTTATTAAAAACATTCCAAACAAACGTTTGGGTTTACAATAGTAGTTAAAATATTTGACTATGTAAAAATGCAATAGAAAACACTAAAAATAAAGTATGCTAAACTAGTTTGAAAAGACAACGGTTTATAAAACTATTCTTAAAACGCTCTGTTCTGATTCTGGTTCTGATTCGTGAAAGAAAGAAATATTTCAAGTAATTATAAATTTTAAATAAACATTGAAACTATCATGCCGGAAAAAAGTATCATTTGACTATTGGAAAGAATTTTGATTGATGATTTGTTTATAATAAACAATTATTCCTTTCGCTCTCGTCGTAATGAGTTAATAGCCAACTCGGCGCTCCGCGTCTCGTTGGCTATCAGCTCATGTATGACTCTAGCTCGTGGAATAATTATTAAATATCAATGAAACGCTTAGGAAATTTTCCAACCGAATGTATAATTAATATTGTTGTTGTAAGCAAGAAGGATGGCGTTGTGTTTTTACCCTAAACTTTCCACAAGAATCTCCTCAGTCGCTTAAAATTTACTTTCGACCGCCAATTGACAACTTACTATCGTTGTGGCGATTTTGTTTGCTCAAATTAATCGTCATTTGTTATTGAAATCGCAAGGTTTTGCATGAGCGAAGCACATTAAAAACAAAATTTCAGAAGCATATAGTAGATTTGCCGAAATGGATATATCTGAATTTATCCCATGCTTTAAAAAGCACAGCCAATCAGAGGCCAGGAATACCGTTGCTTACTCTGCAGTATGCAAAGGGTGGTATTTCGCTATACTATGCCGTCATTACTTGCGCGCAACAGCGTACTAGAGTCTATTTGAGGACTTCTCAAAAGCCAGCTCCGAACGTCTTCAACTCCTTCCAGCTATTACAAACAATTTGATCCGACGTCCGGAAATCTTCCGAAAGTTTCCAAACACTTCCGAGGATTTCCGAAGATTTTCCAAAAATTTTAAAAACACGTTAAAACATCTGTAAAACACTTTTGAACCGTTTCCGAAAATTTCTGAATACTTCAGAAGATTTCAGAAGATTTTCCGAAAGTCTTAAACAATTCTAAAAACATCGAAAAGTATTTTGGAACCGTTTCCAAAGTTTTCCAAAACTTTTGGAATATCTCCAAACACTTCCGAAAGTTTCCGAAGATTTTTCGAAATTTTTAGGTAATTTAAACATTTGGAAAACATTTTTGAACTGTTTCCGAACATTTCCAAAAGTTTATAAACTGCTCAAGCTCCTCAAAAGTGGCATTGTTTGAAGCGTTTCCAAAGTTTACCCAAATTCACGTAGCATTCTGACCTCTTCCCAAAATTTTCCATAAGTTTTCCTAAGATTTAGGCACGAGATAAAACAGTTATGCAACGCTTTCTCGTGGGATACCGTGAAACATGCCACTTGTCTCTTGTACTTTCTTCGCATGCACACTCGCCTAAAAGGCTCATGTTTATACGGAAAATACAAGTGACGCGTGGCATATTCCACGGTAACCCACTTGAAAGCGTTGCATAACTAGTATTTATTGCACTGCCGTTGTACGAAGTTTTATGGCAATAGCTTCGATGTTTTTTCAGTGCTACTGTACTTCGTACAAAAGTTGGTTTTCACAGAAAAAAGGGTTTGGATAAATTCGACTTTATGCGCAAATATCTTGTCCTCCGCATGTGGTTTAAAATCTCCCCTTCTTTAAGGTCAAACAAAGTTGTTCAAATAAACAAAATTCATTCCTGGTTTTAGGTGCAAAAAACTATCAGAGGCAACTTGACAACAGTGCAAAAGGTCCTTTAATAAGGCTCATACCTTCGAATGCCGCTATCTCAAGCAATGCAAAGCAAACCTTGCGTACGCTTTAATAAACTAACAGCATGTAAAAAAAGTAATTTCACGTTTGCAGAAATCGGTATCTTAATTCCGTTTGATCGTCAGCGACAATTGAAACGCGAAAAAAACCCCAATGCACTCCTTACGTGAAGGTTCAACCACATTGCAAACAAGTTAGTTATAAAAACCAGGGGCCGGTGGCTTGAAGGTCAGTTAAATTTAACTCAGAGTTTGGCGAAACTTTAATCTTTAAACTTTATCTAGAAGTGCATTGTTATTGAAGAACGCTTTAAGGAAACTCAATTATTAAAATAAAAAATAACAGCCCAAATCAATCTTTAAGGAGGTAAACTCAATCATGAGTCAATTATTTAACTCTGGGTTAGCGCTAACTCACCTTCGAGCAACTGGCCCTGGGCCCGGTTGTTCAAGGCCCGATTAGTAATAATCCTTGATGAACTCTGAACAAAACCTATAGAGTTAACCCAGTGTTAGCACTAATCGGGCTTTGAACAGCCGGGCCCTTACCTTATCTGTAAGCAAGCGCGCGCGCAATCTGATACAAGTTTCTGATTGGTCAATAAAACGTCATTAAGCCATTGTCATCACACATCTATTTCGAACATAGCCAACGTTGCAGCTGGCCTGCGCTCTCTTTCAACGGTTGTTTCGCCGGAATTGCAGGCTGTCTACAACAGAAACTGTTTTAATCCTCGAGCAAAACAACATAAAGGGCTTGTCGAGAATGGCTTATACTATTTTCATGTTGGTTTTGGCTGTAAGTTGTTTAACAATTGCTGGGAGTGATTGGTTAGATGCAAAAAGTACCTTCACTCCTAAAGGTAAGTTTGCATCGTTTTTAAAAAAATGGTTGTGTTAACATTTTTTCATTGTCATTTCGAGCTTAGCTAAACGTATTGTAGGTTCTGTAACATCACATTAAGTACTATTGCTGAATTTTATAGTTAATACTTTTGCTATACCACAAAAAGCTACGTGCATCGACCAAACCGCAACTTTTGAGGCGTTTGTATAACTGTAAATGTTGTTCATACTGCCTTCCTATGAACAACCAGTAATATTTTACTACTTCTAGATAACTGTTATCTTATTATAGAGACACAAGTGCTGCACTTGAAAATGCTACAACGTCCTGGATTCCAATGGTGTCTCATCCATTCCCATACTAGTAAATATTTAAATGTCCGAACTGATTGAAATTTTTCTACTGATTTCGATAATTTACAAGAGATTTCCGAATTGTTTTAAAATTCTGGAAAGGTTTCCAAAAACTTTTCAAGTAAGTCCTTTCCCAAAAAAAACCTTCTCTAAGTAAAAAAGAGAACAAAGTATTTAGTTTTAGACCGAGTACATTCTAAAATAGTGATAACTGGTTTGAAAAAATGTGCATGAATGAATATTTTCACATATGATTTGAAGTTTTCTGTCGAGAGATTTTAAACGTTTACGAAGATAAGAAAACGGTCAACGTTTTTGTGAGTTAATTAACTATCAAACACTTCTTGAAAACAATTCCCAAGTTTTTTATAATCAATTTCAAAAATTTTCTGAAAATCTCGAAATTTTATAAGCTTTCTGAATAAATATAAACAAAAACCCGGGAGTTCTGCGCCAAACACCCGATTGAAAGATAAACCGTACGCCATGATGCGAACCCCGCACGCGCCTCGAGTAAAATGATTCAAATTTTCCGCTCATTGCTTTTCAATAAAATTTAGTTAAACATAAAAGTTAATAAGTAAACAGAGGCGTCGATCCTGTCAGTAACACTGTCAAAAAATAATTTCCATCAAGGTGTCGAATTTTACATCAAAATGCCGAGCCGGATACAGATCAATTAACACATGCCACTCACAACCCTAGCAACCAGGGCCTCGCGGGAGTTCTTAGATTTGAGCGTCTGGCTCGTCATGTAAACGAGCAAACGCATTTGGCCTTTCGCTCGCTTCGGAACTCACGCTCGTTTGCATTTATATTTAGTCAAGCAAGTTGCCTCTGGTGCCCAGGGTAAAAAGTGCAAACAATACCCGACTGATTATTTTTTACACTCAGCATAGAACCCAGGAAAAGTTTTACCAACTGTTGAACTTTATCTACAGTTCATGTACCACCACCGGTTCAGCGATCAACTAAAAGGACAACTGGAATATTGACTTCAGTTCTTGCCGCTTGGAATCGCATCAAAGATTTTGTAAGAAATGGCGTGGAACTCGGAATAATTGGCCTTAATCAGGTGATGGAGAAAAAGATGTTTTTTGCATCACTTGCTTGCTTGCTTGCTTATAAGAACCACTAACTTTTGGCTCAGCCTGGGTTGTTCTTAATTTTTTGGCGATTTCAGACTCAAATTGTTCTTAAATTGTTCTTATTTCCTCAATATTTTTAAATATCGAATTAGTTGCCCGGAACAATTCATAGAAAACGGCCTGCCTCGTCCCCAGGCGTTTAACAAGAGGTTGTTAAGCGCGGCCAGTAAGCGCGCGGGGTTTGATGGGAAGAGAGAAGAAAGGGAAACGCCTGGTAGATATTGTTTTCAAAATGGCGGCTGTGGTAGTTGAAAAATCGGGCGACTCTTTTGATGTCTGCAGTTTTAGCGAAAGGCCAATTAATTCCGATTAATTCGCCACTGTTCTTAGCTTGTTCTTAAATTTTGAGCAAACCTCAGCCTGGGTGTTCTTATAAAGTTTGTTCTTATAAAAAAAAGTGTGTATCTATATATTTTGATGTGTGTAAACACGAGCATGTCTTTTACTACTCAGATACAGTAATAATCACCGTACGACTAAGTTTTTTTTATCAGTTACTAACAATGGATAGAAACTTTCTTGTACTGATTCAAACTATGAAAAAGTAAGTAAAGACAAAGTTTCATATCTTTTTTCTCCAAGAAAGATATATGTTGAAAAAGAATGTTGCATTTTTAACATCTTAACTGTAAATGATTATAATTCAATTGGAAGAATTTAACAAAGGAGATGCAAAAGATTGCTTGATACGTAAATTTGATTACGTTCTTCATTCGAAGATCAAAGCGTCATTTATAAGTATCAATTGGAGGTGTTACCAATAAGTGTTGTAGTAGGTTCCTTGTTCTTCTTGTTGTCCTTCGTATTCAATTCTTTCGACACGCTTTTATTTATAAGAACCAGCATTCTACGGCTCAGTCTGGGCCGTTCTTAATTTTTCGGCGATTTGAGCCTCAAATTGTTCTTAAATTGTTCTTATTTCCTGATATTCTTAAACAGTGGGTTAGTTGCTCGGAACATAACGTAAAATGGCACTAAGAAACATGTGTTTGCCATTATATCATCCAGGGAAAAATATTGCAACTGCCAATACAGCGTCCGCGATCGTGACAAACTTGCTTATCACTCTTCCAGCGCACGCTGACCAGGCTAACCTCTGACAAGTTTTGTTTTCATGTTCATCTCAATCTGTGTAAAAGGATTAAAATAATTTCTTAAGTTTTTCTGATCAAAATTTCAGCCTGGTGACTGTTCTTAGCTTGTTCTTAATTTTTGGGCAAATCTCAGCCTGGGTGTTCTTGTAAAGTTTGTTGTTATTAAAAGAAGCGTGTAGATCTCTTTTTTCTTGTTGTTGTTGTTGTTTTTCTTATTGTTCTTCTTTTTCATGTTCTTGTTTTTCTTCTTGTTCTTTTTGTTCTTCCACTTATTGTTTTTGTTGATGTTCTTTGGTTTTTGTTAGGTTTCTTATTCATTATAGCTATTTTCATTGTTATTTTTATTTTCAAATTTACATCTAACGTGTTACTAACTTTCTAGTTTTATTTTTATACTCAGGGATCTGATCAAGTGTTAAGTCAACTGGAGACATTTTACCCTGCAGTACTTGCTGCCGTTCCATTACTGGTTGTTACGGTAGCAATTATCGCCATATCTTGTGTAGGAATCTCAGTACAAACAGAAGAAATTTCTCTCTCATCGTCATTAATAGAGAAAAAGGGGTTATAAAGCAACTATTGACGCCTGACGTTCTTATCTAACAAACTTTGTAAAACAATTTGCTATAAGAATAAACAAAATAAAGTACAATTTGAAAACTCTAGCTTTTTGGAAGTTGGAACTTTAGTTTTTGTAATGTCGCTTGTGTACTGAACAGACAAAAACAAAATTTTTCGCAAACAATTTTCGGGCGAAAACGATACGATTACGATACAGTGTGGGTTAAAACATTTTTGAAAGCGGATGTTAAAAAGTTGCGTTTTCAAACGAAATTAGATACGTTTTGACAGGCGAAAACGATACAAATACGATACTGCATGGACGCGAATTTTTATGAAAACAGAAATAAAAAGTTGAGTTTTCAAATGCAAACGGATACGTGTGGTCAGGGCCAAAGTTACGATTAGAAAAACGAATTGCTTACTGTTCTATATTTAGTAGAGTTGAGCTCTACGTCTAAACTTCAGCAGCAACAGACAGTGCTATTCTTAACAAAACTTTTTCGCAAATCTGTCCCATCCTAGAAGAGAGTGCTCAGTTAAAAATCTATTTTACATGTCGGATAGAACTTCTCATATAAAAACACGCCATTCTACGATATAATGATCGGTAATCACGCATTAAAAGCCGATGAGACAAACAAGTGACTCGTAAAACACGACAAGTTTCTTGCATATCTTGACTCGAAGGGTTAGCCTACAACTGAACTCATATTGGTAACTTATTATTTTGCAAAAGTATTGTTTTCAACCGGAATTCCAACAAAAGTGAAAAGATGGCAAGTGATCCTGAGGGAAGCTGCGGTGTTAATAGAATCTTTTGTTTGAAGTTTAAAAAAAACTCTACTCACTTCGTATAATTTTATTAGTTACAGTAAGGAAACTGATGCCTGCTTGAAATCTTGACCCACTGCCAATAGAAAATAGACTGCGAAAGTGTTCAAAACTCTAAAACACAACAAATTTGGTTGCCATGATCACGAAGTAAAACCTTTATCTTTTTGTTGTTGTTAACCATTTTACCGCAAAACTCGGCAGAAGTGCTTCCGTGCTACTATCAAGCGTAACTAACAGCAAAAATCAGATAATCCTTCAGGAACATTCCAACACTGATACAATACCTAATTGATACCAAAAATCTTCCAAAATGCATTGCATAGCTTAAATCAAAATTACCAAAATTGCGCATGATAAGAAAAGTTTTAAGCTTGTTACACATATAAGATCAATGAAAATAATATTTTAACGAATTAAAGCCTTTTTTCCAAATATTTGCCAAACACCGAAATTTGGAAAAGTGACCTTCAACTTCTAGTTGCCATGGCAACATCTTCAGAGACATGGCCCTCAAATACATGTCATCATCATTGTAATAAAATTTGATGGAAAGACGACAATTTTGGCGTCATCATCTTTATCCAGTTAGGAGAAATCGTAGGAAAAGCAACAAGAAGGGGGAGGGCTCATTGGATCTGGTATAGACAAGTTCTGCCCTTGCGATTGGCTCAAACATAAATCTAACGTTACAATGGGTTACAGGCCCGGCTAACACTTTGTCTGCCTATCGCACTTCCCCGATGGTATCGTTTTTGTTAAGAACCAGGATGGTAACTGTAATAGCAGTAGACACATGCACGTTATGCCTTTGTATGTTTTTCGGTTATATTCAATTTGATGCATTGCTACAAAAACAGGTAAAGAAAAAGACATACCTTTCTAAATATGTATTTCAATTAGGGCTCACCAGATATAAGCACTGACACACTCTTTTATATTGCAGTATACAGGTCTTCACTTTTATCTTTACTGTGATCAATCACATTAGACTTACAAGCACAGCTCACATCGGCTGGTGTCACCGGGGTGTCACACAATTTATGGTCTGACGCTACGCTATGCCCCATTCGCACCAACGCTTAAACATGTTTTAATGTTGCTTAACAAAACAGGTTTAAATATTATTTTCAAGCGCAGGAAGACTTTCGGCTCAAAATTTATAGCAAACAATTTTTGAAAATAGCCATCCAAGTTTGATTCAGTCTTGAAGATTTTAATGCTTGCCATTTACAAGAACTAGCAACTTGAAAAAGTCAGTTTAATTAAGTGTGTTTGTGTGTTAATGCAGCACTAGTTTCATTGAGTCAGTTTAGTTTGATTGTTGTTTTGGCAATCTTCCTAATTTAATGTTAATCCAATTTATCGGGGTTTTTTTTTATTATCAACTATATCCTAAAGTAAGTAATCAGATTCACTTCCTATTTTCCAATGTTTTTCACTACTCATAAGTACTCTTCCACCCTGGAAAATGTAGACATACTTTGTACATGTATAACGTAAACCTTTCGATATGAATTAAACTAAAAAAAATTAAACTAAATTTTTCTGTTCTATTTGTTGGACTGGTTTAAGTCTTATACGGTATTAACTTTAGAAGCTAGAGTACGAATAATAAACAGCTAAATCTGTTGCCAGAATGTGGAATGTATTTGGTCTGGATTTGGTCTCAGCTCGTTTCATGTTTTTTGGCGCCACTGAACATTTTGGTTTCCAGCCATCACTAACGTTGATTTGTTTTTCCGAAGTTGCTGAATTTTATCAGACTGCCAGTTATAATTTTGAAAAGAAAATTACAAATCTATCACACCATCAGATAATGACTGCACAATTTTGACTTCAGAGAGACAAATGAACTTCCAATGTTTCAGCTTGTTGCTAGGCAACTTAGCAGAAGTCATAGCAAAAACATAGCAAAACTAAGCACCGCCCTCTGAAACTGCACCTGGCTGCTTCAGGTATTGTCGTGAAAATAACTGAAAAGAGCAAGCATGATTTTATCGCTTATCTGGAAACAAATAACCTTTATAACAGTTATTGGTTTCCTTCTCTACTACTGATCAGTTGAGAGGTAGAAATCAGCTGCTTACATTAGAGAGAAAAACTTAAATTTTCGTTGCAAGGGAATTGAAAATAATCAGTCACTATGAGTACTAAAAGTAGACAAGTCTTTGTTAACGTGAGCAATAGTGAACTAGCCAATTCATCGTCAAAAATCTCATTTAAAGCTGTTTCAAGAGAAATCGGTTTAGTTGTTGTTGAGTCTTGTATCTATCTTGTGCTGGACCTCACAGCTGTTTTTGGCAACACTCTAGTTTGTGCAGCACTTTACAAAAACATATCACTTCGTACCATCACCAACAGCTTTGTATTGTCGCTGGCCCTAACTGACCTGCTCATGGCTGTTTTGGTCATGCCACTTTTTGCATCGGCTTCCGTTGCGGATGAGTGGATTTGTGGATCCTTTGGATTGAAGATCTACAGTAACGTCGGCCATGTTTCAGCAGTAACCTCAACATTGAACGTTATGCTGCTAGCAATCAACAGATATTTCCGAGTTGTTCGACCGACATTGTACTGTACCATCTATTCCAAGAAAAGTTCGGCAGTCATGGCTGCCACTGCATGGTTTTTATCAATACTTGTAGTTTGTGTTGGTTGGCAAGTTTCGGGACTTGAGTTCCGGCCCTATCCTGCTAACCCAACAATTATTTTACCTGTGTATTCTAGCGCTAGTGCATTGACTTTTTATCACGTTTTACGCAGTGCCCCTTTTGCTGTTTCTGGCCTAGTTATTACACTATGCTACGTGAAGATCTACCAAACCATCCGTCATCACAACACCGTAGTCGCTCCATCTCTACAAGAAAGAAATTCTTCCTATGGAGTGGAGGAGGCGAAGATTACAAGAATGCTGACTTTTGTTCTGATTGGGTTTTATCTATGCTATTTGCCACCATTTCTTACCAACATTTTAACTTTCTTAAAATTGGTCGGAGACGACAACCGTACATATTGGAACTTTTATTTCGTATTCCCTGTTCTTTCTACTAGTGTGATAAACCCTGCAATTTATGCAACAATGAGTCGGCCATTCAGAAAGGAGTTTCTGAGGATAATTCGATATGAAGTGTAATCATTTGGAAAAAACGGGAAAACGTAGTTAGTTTTTGATGTTTGACGTTTTTTATTTCGCCATACATTAATAATGCTATACAATTTATGAATACAAACTACATAATTTAAGTTACAATATACATTAATTTACAGTGTAAATGATATAGAAAAAAATATAGTAACGTGTACTTAGTTAAAATATAAGATAAAACTACAGACTTCTAATTTAAGAAAACAACGTGGCTTATAAAACTTAAATCTCCTCGTATATAAATAGTTTTTTTAGAAGCACTTTGCGGTGTTCTATGGTTAAATAATGTAGACAACTAAATTTAACTCAATTCTCTTCCAACACAAAGCAAAAAGGTAGAACACTGGAAGTTAAAGCAAGTTTTAATCTGAATTTGGAAGATACTTGTCGCAACACTCTTAAATGAACTTTCTCTTTTCAACCAACTCTGACAACTGCAAATATTCTTAAGACTGTTTTAAAAGCTAATACTTTTACTACAGTGACTTTTGTCAAGCTATTACTAACATACAATTATTACTGCTAATGTTATTATTATTATTATTATTATTATTATCGTTATTATAAATATCATTATCATTATGTTATTACTATTTTATGACTATTAAATATTTAAGTTATAGTCTTTTTACGTCATGCACTGATAATATGCCAGGTATATAAACAAATTAGATACAGAAAGCGTTTTTTACTTGTTTTTAAAAACCAAAACCAAAGTCAAGGAAGTTAAATGCTCAATATTTCACCCCGGGGAGGCTGGGTTAGGACGACAGTATATGGGTGCTGGGCTCTCTCCTCCGCAGAGGTTACCTGGGATTTTTCAAGGAGGGATGCAAGCGAGCGAACTGAATATATTGGAGGGCTGGGGAAGAGGGAATGGTGGGCGCGCGGGGATCTCTGGGAAGATGGAAAACTGCCATTTAATGCGCCGTTTCTTGCAAGATTTCGCCGTTTGAATTCTTGATAATGTCGTAAAATGGCATCTTACAGTGATTCTATTCTAGCCATCGAAACGTATCATAAAGAAATAACCATGTGCGATAAGTATGTGTGTTTTGGGATGATTTTACTCACAACATCTTCAGTAATTGGCGTTTTGTATTTGGTTGTCATTTTGGTACTGTACTCTAGCTCTGTAGTCCCTACAAGCTATGATAATACGGGTAAAACTACCAGGAAAACCAGCTTGTGTACTTTAAGTTCTGCCGTTATTTCTCGTTCAATCGCTCAAGAGGAAGAACTAGAGTGTATGTTCTGCAATGTAGTCCATGCCATGAAAAACGAGAGGAGTGACGACAGCTTTCTCAAAATATTTCCGTGTCATTACTCATTGTGAAAAGTAGCCTGCGTAGCAAGCGCTCTACGCGCCAACTTTCTCGTCCCGTTCCCCCAACACTTGGCTGTGTTCAGCGCCGAAGTAAAAAAATTGAGCGCTGAACGTACGACTATGACCACCTGCTATGCAGGCTATGTGAAAAGCCCAGCTGACCAAACTAAGGTGCCCCTGAACTGAAGAATATTTTACTATTTTAATTTAAAGGTGAGTTCCATTGTCTTCATATTAAATGCATAGGGGTGGCAGTAACTTCAAATGTCGAAGTTGCAAAAGGTTACAATACTTTTAACCGATTTTTACATCGAGAGAGGTGAATAGAAGTGTTAGATTTTTTTGCAAAGCAAAATCTTCTGAAACATTTGAATTTTCTTTGCATGCTTTATATGCTCGTTGTAAATTTTTTTTTATGATAATTTAACATTCAATAAAGTAAGATGTGTAGCAAAACTGCTTCGTTTTCTATCTTTTTTGTGTGATGACAGGAAAATGATTTGTACAGATATTAAAATATTGAGCTAATTGTATTTACTTTTTCTGATGACAGAAGTGACTTGTGCACGGTATATATACATTGTCATGAGAGTGGTATTAAACCAAATGAAGGTCTTATTCTAGTACTTCACTAAAACAAAAAAAATGTGGAGTTGTCTTGAAATAGCTAAAAAAAATATCTTTTCTATATGGCCCGAGCAGTGTCAAAAAAAATTGTTTGAACTTTTGGTTGCAACATATGACTTCGCCCAAATATTACACTCAATATGCTAAGTTAAGAACTTATTGTGAACATGTCACATGCTGTCTTTAAATTTAGATAATTTTGTGCAGCTATGCTAAAAAAAGGGAAAAGGGGCTGTTTTTTGTCTATAAATTTAACTAAGTAATTCTCATATTTTCCAATTTTACTTTCCCATTTTTTTCAGTCTGAGAATCTGATGCTGCACTTAAAAGAAGCGGGACTCGGAAGTTGGATGAACCTTCTTTGCAGTTTGAGTGCTCTAAGAAGAGAAAAACTTTCAACATGAAAAGCTGTATTTATCTGCTAAAATTGATCTTTCTTAATATGGTTCTTGACATTTGAGGTTTTGTTTGTTTATACATGTATGATCCCCAATGTTTCTGAGCAAATAGCCAAACTTACTAGCGAGCTAACTCAGACCTTGGGTGATCTGTAAACCTTGAAGGTAAACAATGTGGAAACATATGTACAATCAATTCTACATTTAAATTTTTTTGATAGTCGAGGATAGCCATTCGCCAGTAATCACCATAACACTTTTGCCTTTTCTCATTACCACTCAAAGATTGGGAAAATACGGATATTTAAAAACTCATATATAGTATACAGAAAAATCTTAGCGAGTGTATTTTATTGGCAAGTTGTTTTTACCAGTAATTTACATGCATTCGATCTAATTTTTGAAAATTTCTGATTTCTTTCTTAAATTTGATTACTAAGTGAAGGAAGACTTAACATTTCGTATTTTGTTCCTTGCCTAATGCCAAAGTTAGGAATGTTGACAGTCACAAGTCAGAGACAAGCTGTTGATTCTCTCAAATCTGTCTTTGACAAAAAGGGAAACATGATAATGCAACTATGCACTGTATATATCCTACAAAGCTGGCACTTCACTATAAGGATGCAATGAAACCAAGGGACTACTCCCAATTTCGAGCATGGCTAATATGAAATTGGGCCTGAGGCATGGGACGATAGCCTCTTTTTATTGGAATACAGCCATTTATTTTTGTGGGAGAAGCAAATCCAATGTAACATTACCATTTCGTGTATAATAGTGAAAAGGAAAGCACAATGGGTACTCATGAGAGCTGTGTGATTTACTTCACTCCTAGCATGGCAACAACATGAAAGGCTGACAAAACAGGGGCTGGCTACCCCCCACCCCCAATTCAAAAGTTCAATTTGAATCACAAAAAACAATTTCTTACAAGTTAGAAAAAAATTGGTGTATATACACAGAAAATGGCGTTCCTAGATTTTTTTTAAAAAAACCGGTCCTCCAGTAATCTACCCTAGAAATTTCACTAGCAATCTTTAATTAGGAATAGTTCTTAGGAGTGTCCTGTGGCTGTAGTGTAGCAATGCTGGTCAAGATCCATTTCTGCACTGCTGTTTCAGTATTAAATTTGTAATCTGAAACTCTGGCAACCAAATAAACTTTTTATTACTAGTACCAAAAGGCAGACCACATTGCACGAATAAATGAGACACAGCTATCGCACATGTTTGTTGCACTGATCTGACCACTAATTTTTTGCTACTGAAAAATACATTTTTTGCCTCTTTGTTTCAAATCGGATCGCAGATAGTCTTACTAATTTTTAACTTCAAGCGGAATTTCTGCACTGGAATTTGAACTATTTGTATTTAAAAACATCAGTGGAAAAATGTTTTATCTGGCGTTTTTCAAATATTTCAGCATGCTTAGGCACTAAAGTAAAAAGTTAAAGTAAAACAAAAATTATGTTGGTGGGAACAACAAAAACAAAACCGCGCATTCAAATGCAAGCACAAGTATCGTTTGCACTCTACAAAGCAAATACAAAGTACATACTTTTCGTTCAAACAGAAGTTGGCCTTGGACTGGAAACAAGGCACATAGTCATCTCTTGTTTGGTTTCCTTTCGCATGGATGCTGCTCTCTTATAAATTAGCAATGGAGGTCGATAGTGTGAGTAGATATTAAGATAAAGGATAAAGAAAACATCGAAAAAAAACAAGAAAGAACTAATCTTGTAGCCCCTGGGCCTCGCTATCAACTAAACTTGAAGTTGAAGAGTTCGAATGTTGACGTGACCGGATTGCAAAATTCTTCAACTTGTCATGTTTGGTCTCGAGATATAAATGTAAATCATCAATGTTGCGTGACACTGAAGTGTAGAGAGGACATCCCTGCATTGTTTTTAAATACTTTAACAACAATGCGTGGATACAGGTCGAGACATATTTCGATTTGCATTTAACAACAAAGTTCGTCAACCGGTAGCCGATAGTTCGTGGAACAATGACGTAAGCACCTTATTTCTAAGAAACAGTCAAGAAATATTTTACGATTTGCAACCGCACTTGTGTATTTTTTGTTTTAATGTTTTTGCCATCATCTCCAAGCAGACTGGTTTGACTTGACAAGCTCGATGCGAAACAAGTTCGGCACGGCACCGCTTGATCGGTGCTTTGATTTACTGCATGTGGTTTTAAGTGTTTTATCCTCGCTTTACACGGCGAATACGAATCCTGATTTGTAAAGGTAAGTGCGTCTTGTTATTTTGGTCGTTTATTTCTTGGTAACGGTTTCTGTTTAAACCCTTTCCTTTACACTGACTTTTAAGTTAAACGATATAGAGTTAAACACAGGCAGAAAATTTGAAATGAAGTACTGATAATAAAGTCGAACTATACATTATGTGAAAATCTATGTGTCACTTTGTGGATTTGAGTTACTATAAAGCTATATGAGAAACCAAAAGCTGTTGTGTTAGAATTAAGGTGTATTTAATAAGATCTACAATACTGGGAAACTCAGGACCCGTGAACCAAACATCCCTTAATTGATAATTAATTCAGTTGTGAAAGGCTAGGAAAGGCTTGCCGATGGTAAATTAATGGGCACAGTACATACACACAGTATAAGATGTTCATGACGAGTAAGACAGTTTACCGGAAGTTAAACTATAATTGGATTCCCCATACAAGGTAGCCTGCGCTGCATACAAAGCCGCTCAAAAGTGCTTTACCAAGTTGTCGACACTTTTTAAAAACCTCCGAAGCTGCATTGTGACATGAAAAAAAATCTGGGAAAGTGAAATCCATGGAAACAACGTTCAGTGCATGAAAATTCTATTTTCCCAGCCCTTCATGACGTCCTAAGATCAGTTCAACCAGAAAACGACAAAAACTTAAGGACAGGTAGACACTTATATTTAAAAGATTGCTGTTTATGTATTTGTAAATAATTGGTTAGATAGTAAGATCTGTAAGGAAATAGTTGTAATTTTGTTTAACGTTCAACCTCACTCCCCGTTTTCTTATACGGTAGACTGCTATGGATTTGTTGACGACTATGTTAAATTGAAACTAGTGTGGAAACCAAAACTAGAATTGCGAACTCACAGAATACAGCTTATAGGTTTATTAAATATAGAAAAAGAAACGTTCAGGAATAGCTTTAGGCTGAATTTGCCTTGTGATTCTTGTTAGCAGTAATGCTAAATCATATTGACACAAAAATTAAGTAAATAAATTTATTATGAAGAACGACTGGATTACAAGTACAATAATCTGCTTGCATGAAGTACAATAAAAGTTCAGTCACTTGATGCGTTCAGCCATTTGCTTCCATTTTTTAATTCATCAGTAAAATATCAGAAACCACCGCAAGGATTACGCCGAGACTTGCAATATCAAATCGCCACAGGAACAAAAAGAATCTACTGTTTCGTCAAACTGTGTAAAAAAGAGTTTTTTCCAGAAACATTAATGACGTCACTCTATATACAGGTATATTTGCATTTCACCGCGATGAATACAAATCTGGTTGTGACTTCTCGGAAAACGTAACAAACAACGCAATGGTTCTCAGAAACGACCAAGAAATCTCATTAAAGTTGTATACAATGCTAGCTACACGCACCAACCTAGGAGTTTCAAGAAACTAAGACGATGCCACAGTAATTATTTTTATATTTTGATTTTCTCGTAAGAAAATTAATGAGCCCACCAATCAAATGCTAATTCTCTTCGAAGGGACTCGAACGAGTTCAGGTTTCAGCGATGAATCGCAACTAAAAGGCGCCGACTCGACGCAGTGGCGAAAGGTAATATAAAAGGTAAGAAACACAAGAATTTTTTTCTAAGGGGGTTTCACTTGCGAATGTCAACATCTTTTGTGCAATAAATGCGTGAAGAAACCAACATTTCCTGAATCTATATCGTAGTGTATACCCGTCAGAAAATCAAGAGAAAATATTTTATTTAGAACTGGCTTTTTTGTACTGGCATAAATCGGCGATGAATCAGTATACAGTACTTGTTAGGGAGCTTTAGGGCAGGAGATTAAAGAGCGGAAGTTAACATTGAAGGCGTCGTTTATGCGACATTTTGTACAGTTGAGAAGCTTTACAACAAATACAACTGCATGTTGAGTAGTTGTTGGTTTCTTTTCTTTCTCAGCCACGTTCAGAACAGACACAACAACTCAAGGCAAAGTT